>LPNX010779744.1:332929-420897 GCA_001517045.1 Pseudotsuga menziesii
CTACCAAGCATCTCTTTCCCCTTTCGGATCAATCGAGAAGTCGTGGGGTAAGTAGTATGATTACTTTGAATTTGTAAAAGATATTGAAATGCTTATGATTCAAAGTATACAATGCTACGAAAAACAACTAAACTAGAAAAAACTAAAAAGAAAAAAAAGAAAAATCACAAAAACGTAGAATCCCACCGAGGGGATGGGGAGTGGGCTCGAAAGATCCTACTCGAACTTGCTTTCATTAATCGGTTACAATGATTTAGCAGAAATTCTCTTTGGTCCTTGTAATCTGGGATCCAAAGGCTTACAAAATATAAGGAAAAGAAGCCCAACTAAGGTGGAAGCCTCCTGGAAGCTCTGGATGGCCCGCAAATTGGTTTTTAGGCAACGTATCCTCTTCTTTTCGAACAGACCTGCTAAAAACCAGCAAGCAAAGTTTAATAAAAAGTGCCCAAAAACACTTTAGAAATGTCTTTGGACAACACAAAAAATACCCAAAAAATTCTAAGTTAAAAAAGTAAGAAAACAGAGCAAAAAAGAACCAAGGAAAGCAAGCTAAGCTTTCCTTGGGATCTTGGCTTGCCTTTTGGGCAGCCAATATGATATGCACTTTATGCAAGATCTAAAATTGAAAACATCGAAAAAAAATCTTTAGACTTTGCAAGATACAAAAAATAGTAAAATACTCTTTTTGGACAAAACTTGCAAGAAAAGACTTTAATGGCTAGATCTGATCAAAATATAGCTTTTAGAAGAAACTTAGATCTAGATTAGAACTCAGATCTATGTAAAATATTACTCTTGCAACTAGATCTGAAGACAACGAACCAAGTAACCAAGTAAAATTTTAAATTTAGAGGGAGGAAGAGAAATGGAGAGGAGAGGCTTGTTGCCGCAAAGAGCTAGCCAAAAGGTTTCGTAGTGGGATGCCAAAGGACTATGTCGTTTAGAGATGTTGAAAGTAATGTGGAGTCAAACTAGATCCACGATTCTTCCCAACCAAGGAACTTGTAAATCACTCAAAGACTTGCAAACCCGTGAGATCTGGTGATTACACATAAATCGAGGCTAAAACTACATGCATATAAACTTATAAACATGTCAGATCTAGATCTCTAAGTACACGTATTCAAAATAAAAGAAAAAGGTAAACTTACTTATAGCCCTCTATTTCCAATGATTGGGAGCAATCTTTGTTCAACCAGATTCATAATTCAAGATGCAAAAATTTGAAACAACACATAGATTACCTCATGAAGATCAGACAATAATGGCCCACACACAATTGCACCACACCATTAGCCTCCAAAGCTTTCTTTATTGCAGCAAAATCACAAAATACAGTATCAATTACAACTAGCAAGCCACTTCTTCCAACTCTAGCTAGCTTGGAAGAGAGAAAGGCAGCTTTATTTATAGCCAGAGCCAAGCCCATGGGGGCTACCAACACTGAAGATGCACTCAGAGTTAACTGAGTTGAAGAGGAGTCACACTAAGCTTGACTGAATTAATCTGGAGTTTAGCTGAAGAGGAACTGCCATTTCACCCAATCAACCACCCAACAAGATCTACCCACCATCCATTGGCGTCAATCCTCTCCACGCGTGAGTGTATGGCTCCTTTACAATGGTTGACGTGAAGGACATCACCCAACCAATGCATGTGATCTTTATATCCAAAGTCTTACTCTCAACAAATAAAACAAACATTTAAGTTTTAAAATGCTATCGTGGACTTCATTTCCTTACCCTCCACCACCTCACGCCTTCACATGCTAGCGTGGACTTCATTTCCTTATCTTCACGTGAGCTTCACACATTAACAATTTTAAACCAAAAAGTTTAAGAACCAAGCAAAATGAAATTACAAAGTGGGAGGGGTCCACCTCTCTTTGCCCACTCGCTATCTTGAAAGCTCACGTCAACCTCCACCCATGTGAGCCTTTAAATTATAAACTATACTTTAAATCAAAGTTCAACACAAACTTGAGTTTGAAAGGGAGAATGAGCCTTTAAGGGACCCATGCCAAGTCACCCTTTTCTAAAATATTTTAATTTTTTTACTTTTCAAACATTTGACCTTAGTGCCAAAATGGTGTAACTTAGCATTAAAATGCTCTTTTGATGCATTTTTAGCTGAATAATGCTCCACGGGATGATCTGGCTGCCCGACTGATGTGGAAAGTGGTCCCTAAGGTAAAGTGGACACTCCGGGTGTGAAAACAAGTGTCTCCACATCAAAAACGAACTCCGTATCTAACTTTTATTACATTTTGAAATTTTCTAATTAAACCATTAAAAAATGGCCTAATTTTGTGAAAAAAAAATTTCTCGAAAACTAATGAAACTCTAGGGGGGCCTAGCACATGTCCATACGACTCAAAATCAATGCCTAGCATGTTGAAAAACACTGACATGAAGGCTCTAATAACCTCCCAAGTGTAGACACTGAGAGGGGGGGGTGAATCAATGTAAAGCAATTTTTACAATTTTCCTTGACCTGTCACACTTAACTACCAATTCATCATTTCATTATTCTAACAATCTCATAATCATTTCATAAACTTCATCATATCATAGCATTTAACTCATCAAGAACCATAACACAGAAGAACACCACACCATATAAATTTGTAATCTTTTTATATTAGTTTTGGTTCAGCTACAACCGTTAGGCAAAATCAGCACCTATTGATAAATAGAGCACCTACTCTGTATCCAGGACCCTGCCTGGTTTTCTTAGACCCTGCTAAGAAGGGTTTGAGGTATCCTAACCTCAAAAGCAAGACAAGCTTGCATTTACAATTGTGTTACCATCAAGAAATCTCTGACACATCAAAGCTGTTCATCTTCTTTGCTCATTACATCAACTCTGTTGTAACACTGCTCACTGCTGCTCATTACCACTGCTCATCTCTGCTCATTACCAACGCTGCTCATCATTTCTGCTCATCAGTCATATCAGGAATCCTGCTGGTCACTGTCAAGTCATCAAACAGCTGCTATCACTGATTCACTGATCATCAACTGAATACAATTCTGCCTTTAACCACCCTTAGTCTCTGTCAAGATAATCTATGAACAGTAAATCAATTATGTTCAACTCTTTCAGTCCTTAAGCCTGTCACAGCCCCAAACTGTCCTCAATACAAGCATGCTCACCTTTTAGCATATAACAAGTCTGTCCCAAAAGGCCTTCTTTCAAATTAGGCAACTTCAATGACTGTATATAATCTGCTCTTGTGCCAAATGACGTATTGTCACAAATCTGAGCAAGTATACTTCTAGTTAACAGCATAGAAGAATCCAAACAAGACTTTGGATGGTTTCTTTTCACAAACTTGAACACTTACGTATCAGTCCTCATGCACTGGGTTGTATACTTCAGATTTATACCATCAAACTCAGATCAACAGGATATATGTGTATATATAAACATCTAAACTTACTTCATTGTTAGCATTACTGCCTGAGCATAGACCTATACATGCAGCAAATTTCATTCAGCCCTCAACAAGGTATCCTCCATGAAGTGGAATGCTCCACACAATAGGGAAAAATAGGGCAACTTGAGGGTATAGTGTTTATGTAGAAGCTGTACTATCCTTAAACAGTCTGCCATATGCCACACATTCTTTATGCATGCTGGTCGCCGGTGTAAAGTAAGGCTACAATAGGGCACTACTGTTACACGTTATTACCCTAGTGAGATCCTCATCCATAGGATTCCACACAACTGAATTTCGTCATCATGGAGCTTAATAAGCTGTAGTATCAGAGCTTTACAAATCAAATTCATATACTTTATATCTTTATCTGGCAAAACAGAAGCAATCAGAAGAACAGCATTTGCACCTTTCAACCGAGCAAAGTATAGTTGATATGCGTCAATGATGAATTCCTTGCACAGCAGAGGGCACTATATTCCAGCGCTTCGAATTGCCTGCAAGCTTTCAAAGCTTCCTCGAAAGTGTTTGACATCTGTCAAGACACTGAGGCATGCTGTTCCTCCGTTCACATAAGCTTGAGCTATTTTACAGGGTCAAAATCAGGCTGGATAACCCCTCTACTGGGGGATGCTTTCTTCACTTCTGCTACTAAAGCTGGCAAGGCAGTTTCCTCTGCACGGGCCTTCAAAGCACCAATAAAATCTTTGGGTGGAGATACATCTAACAGGGCGTTCTCCACACTCTCAAGTACTGATAGCTGCGACCTCTTAAAAAATGCATTCAATAGTGGCTACAAGTGCGCCCTTTTTGAAGATAGAAGAATATAGAGTGTGTCCTCCTCGATCGGTGTCTCAACTTCCACTACTAATCCCAGATCTAGTTATTCAATTCTGATAAAATTAATACTTCAAGTCCACAATATGACGTCTAGATCTCAAATAGAGGACATGCACCAGAAATGACGGAAACTTGGATTCAGATCAAGAACAGATCTGTGATAAGTACTCCTTGAACATGTGCCCTTCCTTGCTTCTCACAGTATAAACTCAGTCCACAATAAAGAGGAATATCCTACAGCAGTAGCAAGCCCAAGGATGAAGTACGCAGTCCACAGAAAGGTATTACCTCTTTCAGTGATGGTTAAGCTTTCCACTAGCCAAAGAATGCCCAATAATGAAGATGACGACCCACCAATGGATTCTTAGCTGCCCACAATGGATATATTACTGTCCCAACAATTTCACGCTGCCCAGCAATAGAATATACACTGCCATGGTGTCTCACACCCTCTCCATTAGGAAATCTCTTCTCAAATGATAGCAATAATGGCCAGCAAATGTCCACGACCTTCCCAAGTGTAAATCACAATTCCCAATCAACAGATCGAGCTAGAAAAGATAGATCCCTGTTCAACAAGTGAAATCCCTGCTAAATGGAGTGGGACGTTGCCAAATACACTAAATCTCTGCCTTTGACCGCCTCTGCGAGACTTTGTTGGTCCCTCAAAGAATGAGATCTGAGGTTTAGAGAGAAGAATGCCTCCCCACTAAGAGACCTCCGGTGCCGAATTTACCTCAGTCAATTTCTGAACGCTCCAAAAGAGGAAAAAAAATTGACACTAAAAAATTCGGGTCTGCATTCTCAGCGACTGTACACCCAAGAAATCTTCCCTTTATGTAAATTTTGGTCTTCAAAAGAAACAATCTCAGTTATTGCTCCTTTGCTGCCTCAGAAACGAATTTGCCTCAGTCAAAACCGAGCTCAGCTTCTCCACTGAAAAATTTAGTCTATAGCCCACGAATTTCTTCAGAGATCTTCTTCAGCTCCCGAATTTCTTCACCTTCACTGTTCTGCAGCTGCCTCAGAGCTTCACCCGAAAATTTCCACGCTAGAATGAGGACGTTGAAAGGGTATTTATACCCATTTTTCACGAATTTTGGGGCTGACCTGCTATTGTAAAATATTTTAAATTTGGAGCCGACTTCATAAATTTCTATTGGGCCGACAACTTATAAAAATATTTTAATTTAAAGAAGTGCAAGGATGACCATTTGTAGCAGCCCCTTTTTGAACAGCAGAGAATTAAATGAAGTTCACGACCCAAAAAGATTGTTGACTGTTAAAAGTTGGTCCCTTTTGACAAGCTGTTTATTGCCCTTTTTCTGATTTTTGGCTAAGAATTTTCTCAATCACTTGATGACCACTTGGCTGTAGCTTACTGGGGAATTTATGATAAAGTCTGTGCTTGACAATCTGCTTTTTAGACAAGAAAGAAAAGTAGAGCAACCTCCACAGTAACTCGACTTCCTTCCAAAAGATCTTGGTGCAATGAGATGTTTGACTAGCTGCTACAGGAAACAACACTTCTAGCTTCCAACAAGAGATACACAGTAAACCTCTTTCTTACTGTTGTTGTGGCTTTTCTCCGAGGTCTGCGTTAAGGAATCATCCACAAAGTGTGATGTAGGTGATATGCAAACCAAGATTCATCATGCCATTTAACCACAGGGGAGACCATACATCATCATCAACCTTCTCTTAGAACTATAATGACTTCAAGGGCTTGAAGGGTACAATTTCATCAAGGTCTACATCAAGTGCAAGCAGTGGGGTTCCAGAAACATCAAATGACACATCTAAGTGTGTGGGGGCTTCAAGACCAACTTGTGGGTCTTCATCAACATCAGCTGGGCTTCTTCAACATCTTCAGCAAGGTGGTGGCATCAATGAAATCAAGTCCATGTTGGCATCAATGACAATTTCATCAACACCAAGGCCAAAACACCAAGACGACTACCCCAACTTTGGAGGTGTTTGTGAAAACTCGGAAATTATTAGTCGTTTGTTCAACAACAAATAATAACCGAGGGAAAAAACACTCTGGGCTAGTCGGATTGATGCCTAAGTCCGAGAAGCCGAACCTTTTATAAAAAAATAAATGCTAGGACATTTTTTACAATTTCCTCAAGGGGGTATAAACATGTGTTTACAAAAAAACAACAAAAAGTTCCCAGACAAAGCCTGAATGACTTCTAAATTCTGAAAGGTTGACAAGTGTATGTTCTCATCACCCGGCTCACTTGATAATACCGATTAAGTATGACTTAGTAGGTAACACTCCTCTTAATTGCTACTATCTTATCCATGGATTTAGCCTTAACTTATACAATCAAATTTAAGTAAGTCTTAAGCTTCTTCAATGGTCTCATCAACAGGAGTCACTCCTTGAACATTAGTCTGTGAGCTAATCCTCCCTAGTGATCTTGATTGCATGTATAACTAATCCTCCAGGGTTTGGCAAGAAGTAATCTTTTTAATTGGGCCTAGAATCCCCATGTTTATATAGGAAAAATTACATAGTACTTGCTAGGCATAGGCATTTGTTGACCCTTGTAATCCATGTTTTTAATTCCAGCATCTTTGTGGTAAACCATTAACATTTCCTCCCCTAGAAACCTTTGGCATATTGCTTGTAATAAGTCAAAGCAGATGCTAGTATGGAGTTCCTAGATTACAGTGCTCCTCTTAATTGTTACTACCTTATCCATGGATTTAGCTTTAACTTGTATAATCAAATTTAATGTCATGATAAGAGGGTCTATTGGGCCATTAGCAGAGCCCACCCTTTCAAATCAAAGCACACATGTTATTTCTCTTGCTCCTAGTCCTGAGGTATAAAATCTTCCTAGATGGTTGTCATATATTTTTGTCGTCCAATTGCGTGGACACTTGATGAAACCTAATCTTCTTGAAAAATGTCAGAGCTCATTGTCATGCTATTCAGATATTAGATTTCATGTGCTAATGTAATACCTCTTTGGACCAACTAGGCCAAGATAGAGAAAGTTCAAAGCCTTTTATTACAATGCATCATCCATTGAAAATGGATTGTTCCCCAACCCATCATCTAGGCAGAGCTCAAGGCTCATCCTTTGTGCCTCAAAGCCATCTTTAACGTGTTTCCTTCCTTCAAAGATTGACATACTGTAGCACACGATTATACTTTGCTCTGCTCAAATTGACTGTCTACCATAGATCTTGTTGGGCTCATCCCTTAGGAGGGCATCTTCAAAATGAATGTTGCAATGCCTAGACCATTTTAGAGGGATTAAGGGTGGAACTTTGGTCTCTCTCTGCAACAGTATGATTCAAGGAGGAAATATTACATTTTGTATCAATGACATTTGTTAGCTATTATCTGCAATATGCATTGGGTTTCCATTGATTCGAATGACAATTGGGTCTGTTGGCTTCATAGCTTGTGGCAAGAAGAAGTAATCCTTTTAATCAGGCCAACAATCCCCATGTATCTCTAGAAAACATTACTCAGTGTTTGACAGGTATAGGCATTCATTGACCCTTGCAATCTAGGTTTTTAATTCCGACATCTTCATGGTCAACCTTTAACATTTCCTTCCTAGAAACCTTGGGCATATTGCTTGTAGCAAACCATAGCAGATGCTAGTATGGAGTTCCTAGAAGATAGTGCTCCTCTTAATTGCTACTATCTTATCCATGGATTTAGCTTTAACTTATATAATCAAATTTAAGTAAGTCTTAAGCTTCATCATTGGTCTCATCAGCAGGAGTCACTCCTTGAACATTCGTCTGTGAGCTAATCCTCCCTAGTGATCTTGATTGCATGTATAACTGTTCCTCTAGGGTGTGGCAAGAAGTGATCATTTTAATTGGGCCTAGAATCCCCATGTTTATGTAGGAAAAAAATTACGCAATCCTTGCTATGCATAGGCATTTGCTGACCCTTATAATCCATCATTTTAATTTCAACATCTGTGGTCAACCATTAACATTTCTTCCCCTAGAAACCTTTGGCATATTGCTTGTATTAAATCAAAGCAAATGCTAGTATGGAATTCCTAGAATATATTGCTCCTCTTAATATCTACTACCTTATCCATGAATTTAGCTTTAACTTGTATAATCAAATTTAATGGAATGATAAGAGGGTCAATTGGGCCATTAGCAGAGCCCACCCTTTCAAATAAAAGCACACATGTTATTTCTCTTTCCCCCTCAGACCTAAGGTATAAAATTCCTAGATGGTTGTCATATCTTTTTGTCATCCAATTGCATGGACACTTGATGAAACCTAATCTTCTTGAAAAATGTCTAGCTCAATGTCATGCTATTCAGATACCATATTGCATGTGTTGATGTAGTTCCTTTTTGGGCCAACTAGACCAAGATAAAGAAGTCCAAATCCTTTATTACAATGCATCATCCATTGAAAATTAATTGTTCCCCAACCCATCATCTAGGCAGAGCTCAGGGTTCATCCTTTGTGCCTCAAGGCCATCTTTAACTCTTCTCCTTCCTCCTTCAAAGATTGACATACTGTAGCGCACGATTATACTTAACTACCCTCAAATCAACTACCTACCATAGATCTTGTTAGGCCCATCCCGACGAAGGGCATTTTTAAAATCAATGTCGCAATGCCTGGACCATTTTGGACGGATTAAAGGTGAAGCTTTGGTTTCTCTGTGCAACAGTATGATTCAAGGAGGAAATATTCCATTTTGTATCAATAACATCTAATAGGTTCTATCTGGAATGTGCATTGGGTGTCCATTGATTCGAATGACAGCTAGGTATGTTGGCTTCATAGTGTTTGGTCTATCCAGCTTCCTTATAAGTTGTGGGGTTTTATGTGGCTTGTTATTTATCCAAAAGTCCCTTCCAAGGCTAGGTTGGCAAAAAGTGGGATTTCTGGTGATTTTTGCCCTTTTTGCTAATGATCAGAGATGGTGAATCATATCTTTTGGGATTGTCAATTTGCAAAGAGTGGTTGTATGTACATTTAGGATCAATTCTCAGTTCTCCCCCAGATTTTGCAGTGCTCAAGGATATCTTCTATATTTTCCCTCTAGAAGATTCATTGTAGGTTTGTTTTTTATCATGAGGTCAGTTCTCTGTCTGAATTTGTAACATGTGGCAAGATGAGGTATGAAAATTCCAAACCCTAGGTGACTATGGTGGACACAATGGTCACACTGAGAGGGGGGGTGAATCAGTGTGAAGGAAATTTAACCTCTTGTAACTTCTATTAATTAGCAGAGTTCATCAGTATATGTTGCTACCAATTACATCATCATTATATAAGCATCCTGTTATCCACTTATTTGTACCATAGTTGGGTTACCTGAGAAGCCGCCAGTTGACAGACTTGTTCAAAGTCTAATTCCAGTGTATCAGTTGATCCGTCTGCTTGTCTAGCCAATATGGGCTAGCCACTTTTTTATTTGAATAATTTTGACCATGGCCCCGCAGGGTTTGTAATAAAATGTGCTAATAGGGTATTTTTGAGTGGTTTGGTCTCCTGAGACGTAGAATCTCAAATAAGGTATTCCAAAGAGTTTTTTGCCCCTGACAATTATGCTTTGCCTTCAGCCGAGTATAATTGACGAGGTTTTCTCCCGCTTCCTCCAAAGCTGGAATGCCCGATGTTGAATTCTGGGCCTTGGGGGTTTATTAGAGCCCAACTGAGTGTTATAAACCTACTAGGCATTTTTTAGATAGATCGTGGTCATGTCCTAAGTCATCTGCACATAAAAAAAAATTGAAAAAATCTTTTTCGAACGGGGAAAAAATTATTTTTTAATTTTTTAATTTTTAATTACTTTTCATAAGTTTTTTGGGTTAATTTTTCCATAAATTAAATGGAAAAAACCCGTTCATAATAAGTCAGTCATCCAGACTCCGAATTCAGTGATTGAAGGATCTAACCTTAAGCCAAAAATCATTCTTGATCAGCCAGCCAGTCAGAGCCAACTTTCGGATCATCAATCGGACGCATAATGCCTTTTTACACAAAAAAGTCAGTTTTGAGTTAAAAAAATGAATTTTTATTAAAAATTGATTATTTTGGAGAAAATTAAAACTCTCCAAATTAATCCAAATTCAGCGAAATAAAAGGCTAAATGACATCTCATGGAGCACTTATGATGTTTGGAGTTGTCATAACTCAGCTTCAGTCAGCATTAAGTGAGCAATTCATTTATTATCAGTTAGTAGACATATCATCTCCAGCTAAAGATGAGATGGAAAGCACTCATTGGTCCGGTGATCTGATCGAGGTGAAGACTGAAGCTTGCACCATCAGTGGGCTTCCCAAACCTAGCTCAGGCTCCTGCCAGACCTAAAGGATGAGCTTACCTACATCTAGACGCCTCCTTAAGCTATTCACGCCCCTCTCTCGTCATGAGGGCGTCATCACACGTGTGGGCTTAAGATGGGCTTGTTTTCAGAGCACAGGTTTGGAGTGGGAACGCCTTGCCTAGGTGGAGGCCTCCCCTCACTCCCGGTTCTTCAGTTTAGGTCTGGGCTCTTTGTTAGGTGGCTAAGCTGGTTAAGGTTGGTTTTTTGGTTTTAGGGTTTTAGCACTCTCTCATTGTATAAAGAGAGGCTCCTTTAGCTCTATTCGGATGGATCTTTATGCAAAGAACCTCTGGTAAAATACTGTAATGCTTGTTGCTTTTGCAACCGTGGAATAAAATTTTAGGGCTTTGGAGGGAAACATGGTGTATGAATTTGGATGAACAATTGGCAAATGAGGTGAAATGTTTCAATTTTTGTCTTTTATTGCTTAGGATTGGATAATAGCTCATGCTTTAGAAGGCTTCTATAAGCACATAAGATTGATCATTTGATGTTACAATTTGATCTTTTATGGTTTTGTTTCTATGAATTAAAGTAGCATCAATTATTTAGTTGTATGACATGCTCTTTATATTTTTATTTACCAAACATACATGATCTAATCCATTGTTTGCAAGTATTGAGTTGAAATTGTGCAGGTCATCTCATTGAAATGAGTAGGAGTTCGAGCTCAGGTGCATCCTCTCCTCTCAAAGCCAAGGAAACTTCCAAATTTTCAAGATCAAAAAGAATCAAAACGCCATCAAAGTACCACAGGTTTGAGTGTTTCTTTCATATTATTCATCTCTCAAATTTTTATTAAATCTTTATTTTCTTGGGATTAGGGCACGTTTTGGCTAAAGTGAACATTCATTCACTTAGCCTTTGCCCCAGTTGGCTGCCCTGTTTACTTTTTGCAGCCTTTTAGGCCTTCTTTTTGCAGCCATTCCTTCCCTTAGTTCGCTGTCCACTTTTCCCCACTTTTTACCCTTTTGGACAGCCCTCTTTTACCTCCTTTTTTGACTTTTTGCAGCCCCTTCCCATCCTCTTTTTGGGCCATCTTTTGGGCTGTACTTTCAGCCTTTTTCACCCTCATTTGCAGCCTTATTTCTCTGATTTGCAGCCCTCTTTCTCCCTTAGTTTCCAGCCTTCTTTGACTTGCCTTTTGTCCTCTTTCCACTCTCTTTCCCCCTCTCTTGCCTTGCCTTTCTCTTTCCTCTTCTCTCCCTTCTTTTCGATAAGTTTGGGTAGTTGTTTTTATCTAGTTGGTAGAGTTATTTTCAAGTTATTTTTATCAACTAATCCTATAATAAATGTATGTCTAGAGCTCTTAGTTTCAAGCAGGTGAAAGAGAGCCCAAAGGCCACAAGCAAGCAAGAAGTGCAAAAGAACAAAAAGACTCTCTCCCTCTTCTCTCAATCCCCTTCTTTACCTGTTCTTCCAAGAAGCAAAGAACACATCATCATTGTAAAAAACTAATAAAAAGGGCTACTGGGAGAAAGTCTCATTTCTTTTATACTTCCCCTATTTGGGGGAAGGGTGTTGTGTCATTTTTCATGATTTTTTTAGTGTAGTTTCCTTTAAGCAATTAGTTTAGTTCTTTGCTTAGTCTTAGTTTCCATTCTTTACTAATTGCTAGTTGTTCCTTAGGATAAACAATAATTGCTAGAGTTATTATTGCATTTTGGTATCTTGTTATATAATTGTCAAATCATAAAAGGAACCAAAATCTCTTGAATCTCTCCATAAGGTGGATCAAGAGTGCTCTCTGTCGGAGAGTTTAATAAACCACTTACATCTTAATTGTTGTGTTTGTTTAATCAATTAATTATTTAAGACTCTTGAACTTGCAAAAACACAAGTCAAGAGCACTCTCTATCGAAGAGCATCCTAGGTTTGCACAATCCCTGCATTAGCTTCATATAGATTAGCCAAGTCTCTTGAACCACTGTCATAAGACGGGGTCAAGAGTGCTCTCTGTCGGAGAGTCTAATTAATTGTTTTAATAAAATCTTCAACACACATACCCCTTTAATTAATTAACTCCCTTCACTCCTTGCTAGAGTATGCTCTGACCGATCCTAGATCGGAATACCCAGAAACGACACTGGATCTTTAAACCCTACAAGAGTAATTTAATAACCCTTAAACACCCGTAACCAACGCACCGACGTTGTAGAGATCCTTCCAAAGTACTTCTTATTAGAGGCACCGGAACCTCCCATTGTCTTAGATTCCCAGCTAGCTGGTCACTTGACAATATCAACCTGGGATACTGGGCGGGCCCGACATGTCTTAAACGGAGGAAACTTAGAAGAGTCTCCCGGCTTTGACAAACCTTCGTTGACACCCTAATCAAGAGCATTTTTTAAAATTCTTAAAATCTACCAAGAGCACTTGCAAAACCTAATATTCACTAGCTTAATTCCTAGACTTTATTACACACATTTATTTGACTCCATAAGGCACTGGTCCTTCATTATAATTGAGTAATCTTCTATCTTGATCAACTGTCTATGGTCTATTTTTGCCGATTATATCTAAATGCTTAAGTTACAAGTCTGGAATATTTGCTTATCTTTCAATCTCTTGCTAGCAATGTGGATTGCTCTGATTTACGTGTCACATTCATAAACTTAATCATTTCTAATCACAAGTAACTCGTAAACAACACCCATCCGCATCCAAAACATTTAAAACTTAACTTAAACATTGAGCCATAGAAAACTCTTTGTTAGGGACTACCCCCCTTGGCTTTGTTAGGAGTTAGCCTAAACGGAGGAGCTAGGAGTAGGTGACAGTACCTAGCTCTGTGCTTGCCCCCAAGGTCACACCTCTCCCACTTTTCTAAGTGAGAAGACAGCTTTCGAAAGATTTCTGCTGCTGGTGTGCAATCGGCGGACAACATCTTTTGGCGCCGTTGCCAGGGACAAATCTTTTTGTTCCTGGACGACCTTTGTTTCTTTTAGTTTTTACCTTGTTTTCCCCTTTTTTGGTAGATTTTTAGTCCATTCACTCTCCGAAAGTAGACTTAAGTACACCTGGCGACTCCACTGTCAGTTAACACCTAAAGGTATTCCACTAGAAGAAACTCTGAAAGTTTGTTCGATTTCATACCTGACCCTGAAAAAGTCTATAGGAGGAGGCTAAACAAACTAGCTTCTCGTAGGATCCTTGTAGAACTTAGATCTAAGTCTGTTTCAGACATCCATCTTTTATTTCCAAAAAACTTAGAAAATTTGCAAAACAATAACTGTTTCCATGACACAATGGGTGAGTTCTTTACTCAACTCAACTTTACTCAGATAGCAGGTCAACCTCATGACATTCCTGAAAAAGCTATTGATAAGCTTGTCACTTTCATAGGCACTGATGCCTCTACCTCTGCTGAGCAACATCTCAGATATTTTTCAAAACACTGTGGTGCCTATGTCAGGGGTACTGACAAACATGAAGATGTATACATGACCCTTTTTGCTCTATCTTTGGATGGTAAGGCTAAAAACCGGTATGACAACTTGCCGAACAACTCTTTCACTACCATAGAAGCCTTCAAGGCTGCATTCCTTGGAAAATTTAGCAGCAAAAAGGAGCCTAGACATCTAGTGGCAGCCTTGACTAGTATGAAGAAATCTGATACGGAAACCATGGATGAATTCAACGATAGGTTCACAAAGTTATCAAATTCCATCCCTGCTACTTATGCTCCTCCTGCAGCTTCCACTTTGGATTATTACATAGAAGCATTAAGTGGCAAGATCCAGTACCAGATTAGAGACAAGGAGCCGACCACATTGCTTCAAGCTCAGAATTTGGCCATTAAAATTGATAAGGATATGCAGTCTTCAGGAAAGTCAAACATCCAGGGTTACTCTAGATCATCAACTCCTCTAAAAACTGTGGAACCTGAAGGAAAAGAGCCATCAAACAAGGCATATGAAAAGAAGCTCATGGACTTAACAGAAAAAATGCAAGACATGGAAAGGAAGTACTTAGCACAGATTAAAGAGGTTCAGAATCGGGTCATCACTGTTGAAAGAACTCAACTTCCACCACCTCCTAGAACCTTCCCTGCAAAACCAACATGGCAAAGAAGAAATCCTAGCCATGAACAGAGGCCTCCTCATCAGTTAGAGGCTGCTAATATGGTTGAAACTTACACGCCATTTTGTAGGGCATGTGAAGACCTTTATGAAGAATCTTCTTGCTATTATGCATGCTATGTTCAGGAGCATGGTTTTCCAGAGGGTGGTGGTCCTTAAGCATCATCAAGCGAGCCTGAGTACATAAACTATGTAAATGACATGCATGATATTTCTGGAGAAAGTTGGAGAGAGGCAAAACAATATTCAAGAGAGCCTGAGTACATTAACGCAGTTGGACAGCTCCATCTTGTCACCACAGAAACCCGGTGTCAAGTCGAAGATTATAGTCAACAATTGGATAACCCCACTGAAAACTTTGGTACTAATCCTACAAATAAGCATAATGATGATAGTTTGAAAGGTTTACTACCTTGTGACCTTTTTTCTGAAGAAGATGACTATGATCATGAGGAGGGATATAGCCAGGAATGTGATACAAATGAGGAAGAATCCCTTTCTTCTGAGATGGATGACAACTACGAGACTTTAATTGAAAATCCAATCTTAGAAGTTTCATGTGATGAGAGTCCTCCATGCTCTCCACCGGATGACAAATATTTGGAAAGTTGGGTCCCATGTGATACCTTTGAAACCCAACTTTTTGAAGAAGATTTTTTTGAGCGGAATGAGGAGTGTAGCCAAGGCGTTGATACCAGTGATAAAGCATCTCTCATATCCGACATAGATGGCGATGATGATTATTGGACTTTTATTTAAAATCCAACCTATGATACTTTTGAAAATATTTTTGAAAATCTCATCTATGATGTGTCCAGCGAGGGGAGTGTTTATTCTGTGACTTATGAAAGTTGTAAAGAAGAACAGTTAGAGTTTTCATATAATTAGTCAAAATTGTATCTGAGTATCTGTGATAAGGACTTGAAAAAGCAGTGCGATGAAGAATCAGATGGGATACAACTAGTTGAAGTTTTTTCTTAGCCATCGTCTTCACATTTGGAGCAGTTCTTGGCTTACACACAGAGTTATCAGCAGATAAGCCTTTTTGATGAGTATGATGATCTGCCTCATCATACATATTTGTATATAAACGCTATCCAGTCATGGATAGAAGCAGCCTGCGCAAGCACCTACCAGTTTGGGAAGAAGTTTGACGACATTATTCATGCCTACGATTCCCCATCCAGCCCGCCCATTCTGGATCATCACGCAGGTTTGCATTTTCTGGAAATTGTGTCCTTACTTTGGCTGGTAACCAAAGACAAGGCAAAACTTTTTTATATTAATAAAATGCTTAGGTGGCTACACTGGATTTATGATTACACCTAACATTTTGTGTATCATGCTTAGAGTAGGAAAATAGGCTCCTTAAAGTGAGCATTTACTTTAGCATTTTTCTTTATGTACTTAGAAATAAATAAATTTTTCAGTGAAGTTTCTTTTCTTTGAATAAAGCAACTTTTGGATCATTGGCTCTTTTTCATGAAACTTGTGCTACTAAGGTTTTCTTGTCAAGTTAAGATGTTTTTACAGGATATGGAAACCAGAGATTATAGGGTTCTCGTATGCTCTCCTTGCATAAGAGACTAGATCGAACACACGTCCTACAGTAGGAGCCAGATGTTATCCACTTATTTGTACCATAGTTGGGTTACCTGAGGAGCCGCCGGTTGACAAACTTGTTCAAAGTCTGATTCCAGTGTATCAGTTGATATGTCTGCTTGTCTAGCCAATATGGGCTAGCTACTTTTTTATTTGAATAATTTAGACCATGGCCCCGCGGGGTTTGTAATAAAATGTGCTAGTAGGGTATTTTTGAGTGGTTCGGTCTCCTGAGACGTAGAATCTCAAATAAGGTATTCCAGGGAGCTTTTTGCCCCTGACAATTATGCTTTGCCTTCAGCCGAGTATAATTGACGAGGTTTTCTCCCGCTTCCTCCAAAGCTGGAATGCCCGATGTTGAATTTTGGGCCTTGGGGGGTTATTAGAGCCCAACTGAGTGTTATAAACCTATTAGGCATTTTTTAGATAGATCATGGTCATGTCCTAAGTCATCTGGACATATAAAATTTCTTCGAAAAAATTATTTTTAATAATTTATTTTTAATTACTTTTCCTAAGTTTTTTGGGTTAATTTTTCCATAAATTAAATGGAAAAAACCCGTTCGTAATAAGTTAGTCATCCGGACTCCGAATTCAGTGATTGAAGGCTCTAACCTTAAGCCAAAAATCATTCTTGATCGACCAGCCAATCAGAGCCAACTTTCAGATCATCAATCAAACACATAATGCCTTTTTACTAAAAAAAAGTCAGTTTTGGGTTAAAAAATGAATTTTTATTAAAAATTGATTATTTTGGAGAAAATTAAAACTCTCCAAATTAATCCAAATTCAGCGAAATAAAAGGCTAAAAGACATCTCATGGAGCACTTATGATGTTTGGAGTTGTCATAACTCAGCTTCAGTCAGCATTAAGTGAGCAATTAATTTATTATCAGTTAGCAAACATGTCATCTCCAGCTAAAGATGAGATGGAGAGCACACATTGGTCCAGTGATTTGATCAAGGTGAAGACTGAAGCTTGCACCATCAATGGGCTTCCCAAACCTAGCTCAGGATCCTGCCAAACCTAAAGGATGAGCTTACCTACATCCAGACGCCTCCTTAAGTTATTCACGCCCCTCACTCCTCATGAGGGCATCATCACACATGTGAGCTTAAGATGGGCTTGTTTTCAGAGCACAGGTTTGGAGTGGGGGCGCCTTGCCTAGGTGGAGGCCTCCCCTCACTCCCGGTTCTTCAGTTTAGGTCTGAGCTCTTTGTTAGGTGGCTAAGCTGGTTAAGGTTGGTTTTTTTGTTTTAGGGTTTTAACACTCTCTCATTGTATAAATAGAGGCTCCTTTAGCTCTATTCGGATGGATCTTTATGCAAAAAACCTCTAGTAAAATACTGTAATGCTTGTTGCTTTTGCAACCGTGGAATAAAATTTTAAGGCTTTGGAGGCATACATGGTGTGTGAATCTGGATGAACAATTGGCAAATGAGGTGAAATGTTTCAATTTTTGTCTTTTATTGCTTAGGATTGGATAATAGCTCATGCTTTAGAAGGCTTCTATAAGCACATAAGATTGATCATTTGATGTTACAATTTGATCTTTTATGGTTTTGTTTCTATGAATTAAAGTAGCATTGATTATTCAGTTGTATGACATGCTCTTTATATTTTTATTTACCAAACATACATGATCTAATCCATTGTTTGCAAGTATTGAGTTGAAATTGTGCAGGTCATCTCATTGAAACGAGTAGGAGTTCGAGCTCAGATGCATCCTCTCCTCTCGAAGCTAAGAAAACTTCCAAATTTTCAAGATCCAAAAGAATCCAAATGCCATCAAAGTACCACAGGTTTGAGTGTTTCTTTCATATTATTCATCTCTCAACTTTTTATAAAATCTTTATTTTCTTGGAATTATGGCACGTTTTAGCTAAAGTGAACATTCATTCACTTAGCCTTTGCCCCGGTTGGCTACCCTGTTTACTTTTTGCAGCGTTTTAGGCCTTCTTTTTGCAGCCATTCCTTCCCTTAGTTCGCTGTCCACTTTTCCCCACTTTTTACCCTTTTGGATAGCCCTCTTTTGCCTCCTTTTTCGACTTTTTGCAGCCCTTTCCCATCCTCTTTTTGGGCCATCTTTTGGGCTGTACTTTCAGTCTTTTTCACCCTCATTTGCAACCTTATTTCTCTGATTTGCAGCCCTCTTTCTCCCTTAATTTCCAGCCTTCTTTGACTTGCCTTTTGTCCTCTTTCCACTCCCTTTCCCCCTTTATTGCCTTGTCTTTCTCTTTCCTCTTCTCTCCCTTCTTTTCGATAAGTTTGGGTAATCGTTTTTATCTAGTTCGTAGATTTATTTTCAAGTTATTTTTATCAACTAATCCTATAATAAGTGTATGTCTAGAGCTCTTACTTTCAGGCAGGTGAAGGAGAGCCCAAAGGCCACAAGCAAGCAAAAAGTGCAAAAGAACAAAAAGACTCTCTCCCTCTTCTCTCAATCCCCTTCTTTACATGTTCTTCCAAGAAGCAAAGAACACATCATCATGGTAAAAAACTAATAAAAAGGGCTACTGGGAGCAAGTCTCCTTTCTTTTATACTTCCCCTATTTGGGGGAAGGGTGTTGCGTCATTTTTCATGATTTTTTTGTGTAGTTTTCTTTAAGCAATTAGTCTAGTTCTTTGCTTAGTCTTAGTTTCCATTATTTACTAATTGCTAGTTGTTCCTTAGCATAAACACTAATTGCTAGATTTATTATTGCATTTTGGTATCTTGTTATATAATTGTCAAATCATAAAGGAACCAAAATCTCTTGAATCTCACCATAAGGTGGATCAAGAGTGCTCTCTGTCGGAGAGTTTAATAAACCACTTTCATCTTAATTGTTGTGCTTGTTTAATCAATTAATTATTTAAGACTCTTAAACTTGCAAAAACACAAGTCAAGAGCACTCTCTATCGGAGAGCATCCTAGGTTTGCACAATCCCTGCATTAGCTTCATATAGATTAGCCAAGTCTCTTGAACCACTGTCATAAGACGGGGTCAAGAGCGCTCTCTGTCGGAGACTCTAATTAATTGTTTTAATAAAATCTTCAACACACATACCCCTTTAACTAATTAACTCCCTTCCCTCCTTGTCGAAGTATGCTCTAACCAATCCTAGATCGGAATACCCAGAAACGGCACTGGATCTTTAAACCCTACAAGAGTAATTTAATAACCCTTAAACACCCATAACCAACGCACCATCGTTGTAGGGATCCTTCCAAAGTACTTCCTATTAGAGGTGCTGAAACCTCCTGCTGTCTTAAATTCTCGGCTAGCTGGTCACTTGACAATATCAGCCTGGGATACTGGGCGGGACCGACATGTCTTAAACGGAGGAAACTTAGAAGAGTCTCCCGGCTTTGACAAATCTTCGTTGACACCCTAATCAAGAGCATTTTTTAAAATTCTTAAAATCTACCAAGAGCACTTGCGAAACCTAGTATTCACTAACTTAATTCCTAGACTTTATTTCACGCATTTATTTGACTCCATAAGGCACTGGTCCTTCGTTATAATTGAGTAATCTTCTATCTTGATCAACTGTCTATGGTCTATTTTTGCTAATTATATCTGAATGCTTAAGTTACAAATCTGGAATATTTGCTTATCTTTCAGTCTCTTGTTAGCAACGTGGATTGCTCTGATTTACGTTTCACATTCATAAACTTAATCATTTCTAATGACAAGTAACTCCTAAACAACACCCATCCGCATCCAAAACATTTAAAACTTAACTTAAACATTGAGCCACAGAAAACTCTTTGTTAGGGACTACCCCCCTTGGCTTCATTAGGAGTTAGCCCAAACGGAGGAGCTAGGAGTAGGTGACAGTACCTAGCTCTGTGCTTGCCCCCAAGGTCACACCTCTCCCACTTTCCTAAGTGAGGAGACAGCTTTCGGAAGATTTTTGCTGCTGATGTGCAATCTGCGGACAACACATACATCAACTAATCAACTATAAACAATAATCATATCATAGCTAGATCACTGAATCATAACAAGCAACACAATACAAGAGGACACAAGATTTGTATGGTAAACTTGTTTATGTATTGTACATGGAAGACTACAATCTTCGCAATTACAATCAGCACCAAGTGATACAAAGACCACCAACTCTAACAACAGGACCCAACCTTGTTTTCTTAGCGGCCCCCAACTAAAAAGGGTTGAGGCATCCAAACCTCAAGTGCAAGACTCGGATTGCATCACTATCATCAACCTATGCTCATGTACCTCTACTCGTCAACACCTCAGTCCACTATCCGACTCAATCAACTGCTGTTAATCATCAACCAGTTATGTTGCTCATTGTCATCAACTTGTCCCTTTCATCAACCTGTCAAACTTGTTGTTCAAGTATCTGCTCACAAGGATCTGCTCAAACTCATGTAATTCTGCTGAAGCCAAAAACTGCTCATAAACCATGCCCAACTATCTGTTCAAGTAGTCATGCCAAAAACATCCAAGAGACCTGCTCTTGTACTCCAAGCATAGATGCTCTGAAACTCTGTTGACTACTGTTTCAAATCTACTTTGATCTGCTCTTGATTCATGTTTCAACAACTTGTTGAATTTACCAATGAAACATAGGGATAGTGTTGTCAGTCGAATGCACACTAGCAGCAGAAATCTTCTGAAAGTTGTTTCCTCACTTGAGAAAGTGGGAGAGGTGTGGCCTTGGGGGCAAGCACAGAGCTAGGTACTGTCACCTACTCCTAGCTCCTACATTTAGGCTAACTCGTAACGAAGCCAAGGGGAGTAGTCCCTAACAAAGAGTTTTTATGGCTCAATGTATTTTAAGTGTTTTTGGTGTATGATGATGCGGATGGGTGTTTGTTTAAGAGTTTTTTATGAGATCACAGTTTTAGATGAAATAAACACAAGATAAAGGGAAATCCACGTTGCGATACAAGATATAAAATTAATAGTATAATAAAGACTTGAAAAATAAAAGCATCCATAGATAATAAATTCAAGTAGAACTTCAAAAGGACAAATGGCCCAGATTAATTAAAACATGTAAGTGTAAATAGACCAGTGCCAAATGGAGTCAAAAATTGCATAGTGCTTGGGGATGTTGGAGATACAAGTCTCAGAATAATGTTGGTGAGAATGTTTTGCAATCATTCTTGGTTTATTTTATAAAGTTTTAGTTATCTTGATTATTATGGCTAAGAACACAAAGTATCAACCGGAAGATATACCTTCAGTGGCTCCTCTCAATGACATGTCGGACCGTCCAGTATTCTAGGCTAGGTGTCCGGAGGATTTAACCAGCAAGCTAGAACTCTATGACAACGGTAATTTCCAGCGTCACTAGCAAGAATTTGCCCATTACCTCAGTATTTATCGACAACGCCGGTTCGTTGGTTATGGGAATGAAAGTTTTATTAATGTTTTCACTTGTCCTATTAATCAAATCCAACCACCGTTCTGAGTACGAATCCAACTTTTTAGGGTCGGCAGAGCATACTCGGTAGCGGAAAGCAATGAAGTAAATTTCAGAATGGGGGGTGTGAGGTTCAAATTTTAAGTTTAGAGCACACAGTTAAACTCTCCGACAGAGAGTGCTCTTGACTTTGTCTTATGACAAAAGTTCAAAAGACTTTAACTATTCTATATGCCTAATGCAAGGAAAATGAAAATCTAACTATGCTCTCCGACAGAGAGTGCTCTTGGCTTGGGTTATGGCAAGTTCAAGAGACTTTGGTTTATTTTAAGATACAATCAGACTGTAAATATGAAACCACGTGATAACTCAAAAAATTGTAATACAATGATTAAAATGCTAATAATGAACTAAACTAGAAATCACTATTCTAAGCATAAAATGAGACCAAACTAGTGAAGTAAATCTAGGCTAGCAAACCACTCAAAAAAGGCCACTACAAGACTTCCCCAAATGGGGAAGCTGGGTGTAGGGGATTAAAGACCCCACTCACAAAACTTTTATTAAACTGTTACAATCTTTTGGATTTTCAACCTTTGAAAGAACTTGAAAAGTTAAAATGGAAGAAGCCTTAATGGCTTTTACAAAAGGAGAGTGATGGTCACAACTTCTTCTTGGTTTTGTTCTTTTTGGTTGTGCAATCTTGGTCGTGTCTTCTTCTCTTGGTTTCTTCTTCAAATTTTCTTGCTTCTTGTCTTTTATAGATCTCTTCTTTGATCACCTAAAACACAACAAAGCTCACAGACCCGTTATTGTCAATCCAATCAAAGAAATAAATTGAAACTAGCTAACTTAATGCAAGTCCTAGACTTTGAAAATTGAGATCTATATGCAAGGAAGCAAACTGGTCTATATGCCAAATCAACTTCTAGATGCAAGCTAACAATGCCAACTACTTAAGATCTAAATGCGAAACTAGAAGACTAGATGCAAACTAGTAACTGAGCTGGAAATGCAAACTTTAAAGATGCTAACCAAATCTTAGATCTAACGAACGAGGGAAAGGAGAAGATCTAAGGCTGGAAGGAGAGCAGCAGAGAACAATGGGGCAGCAGCAAGAAGGACAGGGCTGAAAATACAAAGATGGACAGCAAACAAATAAAGGAAGATGACTGAAAAAAGGGGCAGCGAACAAAGAAGAGGAGGACAAGCCAAACAAGGCAAGAAAGAAGAAGCCAAAGGGTGGCTAAATGGAGTTTAGGGCTTCTTGTAGTAACTAGTAACCAAAAGAATGTTTTTATCTTGTGGATGGAACACAAGAGAGAGAGTTGCTCCTGGCTTTTTTTTTTGTAGCAAAAGATAACAAGCCCTATAGGTCCTGCAATCACAAAATGTTAAACTCAAAAATGGTTGTTTGAAACTTGGAATAAAAGCAGCTGAGCTCGCACCCTTCTACAATTGGTGAAGCCTGATAACACACAAACACTCAATACAAGAAGTGAGATCAAAAAATCATATGCTAGTATGCTAGGAAAATCAAATCTAGATCAACATTTCATATTACTGACTACTCATGTCCATCAAGATATTAATCTACTTTGCATAAATAACCAAATTGAGACAACAAATGGCTATTCTAACGTGCCAACAATGGCCTTCTTGAGCTGGCAAATTAATTAAACACATACAAGTATTGAAAAAGAGGAGTTAGAAACAGTATCACCTCAACCATGAAGAATTCACCACAATCAAAAGCTCATAGACCTCGAAAGTCGAATATCTTTATTAACAATTCCAAAGCAAATGCTGATACAATTTTCTTAGAGTAACAATACCACAAAGATCTCTCTTTAGAGAGCTCCAAGAGCCTCTCTTTATACAAAACTCTACAACCTAAATCAGACTAGGCATGTAAGGAGAGCCAAGAGTATCAAATCCCTGTTAACTCATAAATCGGACTCGGGATGCAAGGAGAGCCAATAGCATCAAATCGGATTCCAATCAAATCCTTGTTGACTCATGGCTTGGAGTACAAACTCCAACAAAAACTCGAGCATGCATTGAAGTGGATGGGGAGGTGGCCTCCACCTTGGCAAGGCACCCACCACCCTTCCTTTGGAAGTATCAACCACCCAACACGAAATGGCCATGTGTATCCATGAGAGATCCGCATGAACCTTTAAAGGAGACGTGAGTCACCTGCGGGAGATGAAGTCTGAGTTACAAATAAAAGCGACTTGCGTACAATGGGAGCCAAGCCCATGAGGTCGCCACAAAACAAGGAAGTCGCCCACCTCCAAATCAACGTGAGATCCATCGTCCACTCAATCCATTACACATGCACGCAAGGGTTGATTTATCTACTCGCAAGTTTTGGCGTCATACTCATCCTTCACAAAATAATTCGAGCCTCAACAATTTGCATGGATTAACAAACCATGGTTTAAATCGTTGGATTTATATGCAATGTTTTAATATTATACCCATTGCGTGGAGAGGGGTCCACCTCATAAGCTTACAACCCCATACTCCATGCTAGCGTGAATCCTCTTCACGTCATTCTCCTCACAATCAATACGTAACATACCTTTGCAAATAATTGCTTTGGATATAATACTATGGTTTATAACATTAATTTATTTCTTTTAAGTGGATGGGTCATGGGTCCCCCAATCCCACTCACCAATTTTCACATAAGCGTGACCACTTCAACCCTTACGTCATCCTTGCATTTAACTATTCGTAGCATGACTTTTATCCAAAGTTTGGATGCTATCCACTAAAAGAAAAAACGCATGACTATGCCATGTCATCCCCACCAAATTTAATATTAATTTTTTATTTTGATTTTGACTTTTTTAATAATTGGACTTTATTGCAAAAATGTCCAATTTTAACATTAAAATGCCATCTTGATGCATTTTTAGCCAAATACTACCTCACAGGGTGCTCCAGTTGCCCGACTGATGGTGAAAGTGGTCCCCTGATAAAGATGTTGCTCTGGGCTTCAAAATGAGCCCAACCATGCCAAAAACGGACTCTGAATCACACTTTTATTACATTTTGAATTTTTCCATTTAAACCATTAAAAAATGGCTTAAAAAAAGGAAAAAAAAAATCTCAGAATCCAACGAAACTCTAGGGGGACCTAGTACATGTTCATACGACTTAATCGAAATGCCTAGCATGATGAAAAACATTGACACGAAGGCTCTAATAACCTCCTAAGGCCCGCCAAGACAACTACCCCAGCTTTGGAGGAGCGAGTGAAATACTCAGAAATTATTGGTCGTTTGTTCAACAGCCAATAATAACCAAGGGAAAAAACACTCTGGGCTAGTCGGCTTTATGCTCAAGTCCCGAAATCCGAGCCTTTTATAAAAAATTAAATGCTAGGACATTTTTACAATTTCCCCAAGGGGGTATGAACATGTATTTACAAAAAATTCCGAACAGACTCGCAAAACAATGTTGGTGGACTTCTGAATTCTGATCATGAACAAGTGTACTTGTTCAATGCTCTAGCAGCTCACCGAAAAATCCACGAAGTGCAAAATTAATGGATAACAGATAGATCAGTTGACTATTGTTTGAAATCTACTTTGATCTGCTCTTGATTCATGTTTAAACAACTTGTTGAATTTGTTGCCGCTTAAAACACACTTGACTATGAAGTATGGGATTTACTTAAATATTTTAATGCATTTAACATTGTATCGATTCCAAGATTTAAGAATGCAGCAGCTGACTTGTTGGCCACCTCTGCTGCGAGGCTTGTGCCCTCTAATAACCGGTGCTCTGTTGAATTGCTTTTCAGGCCTTCAGTTCCAGATATGATTACCAATCTACGAGTGTTCGATGATGATCAGCAGATTATAGAATGCTTGACAAATGACGAAACTTTCAAAGGGGCAATTATTGATGATGAAGAACATCAAGCCGAGCTAAAATTCAATAATTTTATTCCTAAGGGAGTCAGGACTTTAGAACGGATGTTTGATTTAAATGAGAAATTTAGAAGACCAGTGAATGTGAAGACTCATAACTCGTCCTTACAGTTCGAGTTGATTAATCTAGGGACTGAAATGGAGCCTAAATATGTGAATCTGGGAAAATGCTACTCCCTAGGTGAAAGGAATAAGTTTATCATTCTTTTCAAGCAATACAAAGATGTTTTTGCCTGGACGTATGAAGATCTAAAGACATATGACACCAATATTATCCAGCATGTTATACCCATCAGATCTGGAATCAAACCTTATCAACAGCCTTTAAAGAAAATGCATCCAAAATTAGAACCTTTAATCCAGAGTGAAGTTAAGAAACTATTGGATGCTAGAATTATCTTCAAGGTTAGACACTCGGAATGGGTTTCAAATCTGGTACCGGTGAGGAAGAAATCTGGAGAAATCAGGCTATGTGTGGATTTTAAAAACTTAAATCGCGCTTCAAATAAAGACAATTATCCTGTTCCACCCATGTAGCAGATATTGCAAATGGTTTCAGGTTCTGAACTATTCTCTTTATTAGATGGATTCTCAGGCTACAATCAAGTATTAGTAGCCGAAGAAGACAGACTAAAAATGACATTCAGGACCAGGTGGGGAACTTTTGCTTACAGAAGGATGCCCTTTGGACTCATAAACGCTGGAGCTACTTTCCAAAGGGCTATGGACATTGCTTTCCGCGGTTTGATTGGCCACAGTGCTGTAGTATACCTCGATGACATCACGATATTCTCAAAGAAAAGAGAGGAACACGCATTTCATCTAAAGCAGATTTTTGAACGCTGCCGAAAATATGGTATCTCACTAAACCCCAAGAAGTGCGTGTTTGTCGTTACAGAAGGTAAGTTGTTAGGTCACGTGGTTTCTAAGAAGGGGATCTCCATAGACAAAGAAAGGATCAAAGCCATCGAACAGATTCCCTTACCTCATAATAAAAAGGGCATGCAATCATTTATGGAGACAATAAAAACTTTGTGCGAAGGTTTGTGCCAAATTTCGCTCAAATTGTTAAACCTTTGCAGCAAATGGTAAAGCAAAGTGTACAATTCAAGTGGACTGATGTAAAGAAAAACGCATTTAGTAAGATTAAAACAGCTGTTGCGCACGCACCCTCCCTCAAAAGTCTGGATTTTGATAAAGATTTTATTTTGTACACTTTCACATCTGATGATTCACTAACAGCTGTGCTTACCCAGAAGGAAGATGGGGGAGATGAGTTTCCCATATCATTTATGAACACTGGTCTACAAGGGGCCGAATTGAATTACCCAGCTGTGGATAAACAAGCTTACGCAGTGTTCAAAGCGGTGAAACAATTCAGACCATATATACTTAAGAGCCGGACAAAGGTAATAGTTCCACACCCAGCTGTGAGGTCTCTTTTCGTACAAAAGGAGTTAGGAGAAAGAAGAGGCACCTGGGTAACAGCTCTACAGGAGTATGACCTCGAATTCAAGCCAGCCTCCATGGTCAAAGGGCAAGGATTGTGCAAACTGATGACTAAAAGTAAAGACAATGAAGAACATGACTGGGAAGACGAAGCTGAGTTACATTTGATGGATGTATGTCCTCTTTTCACAGCTCAGGACTCTTGGTATCGAGACCTTGTGCATTACCTTCAGGCGGGATTGTTACCAAAACATTGGAAGTCTAAGCAAAGAAGAGAACTACGTCTTAAATCGGCCTCATATCAAATTGTTGAAGGAATATTATTCAGAAAGAATTATGATGGAGTTCTTCTTAGATGCTTAGAGAAAGAAGATGTGAAGAAGGTAATGATAGATTTACATGATGGGCCTGCTAGAGGACACTTCTCCGGAGATACTACAGCTCATAAAATTCTTAGAGCCGGATACTATTGGCCCACACTGTTCAAAGATGCACACACCCATGTCAGAAAGTGCGACATTTGTCAAAGGTGTGGTGGAAGACAAGTTAAAGCAGCAGGACCGTTAAAGCCTGTGATAATAACAGAACCTTTTGAGCAATGGGGGATGGATATCATTGGGGAGATAAAGCCGAATTCTTCGCTGCAACACAAGTATATTCTGACAGCAACCGACTACTTCACTCGTTGGGTCGAAGCCATTCTGTTGCGTAAAGTAAATGAAGATGCGGTCATGGACTTCTTGCAAGACCATATTATGACCAGGTTTGGAGTTCCAATTTCTTTAGTTTTCGATAATACTACTTACTTTTCCTCGATTAGATTAACTGCATTTGTTCATGAGAAAGGAATTAAGTTGCATTACTCTGTTAATTACTATCCGCAGGGAAATGGTTTAGCTGAATCTACAAACAAGAATCTGATTAGGATTTTAAAAAAGACAATGATAGAAAATCAGAGGAGTTGGCACTCAGCGTTACCAAATGCTCTTTGGACTGATAGGGTCACCCCCAAGATTTCGTTAGGTGTGTCCCCATATACCCTTGTTTATGGAAAAGAGGCCATTCTACCCCGCAATATCATGCTACCCTCTTCCATAATAGCTCAAGAATCCAAAGGATCAGATAATGAAGTCTTGTAGGTAAGGATACATAATCTTTTGAAGGCAGAGGAATCTAGATCCAAGACCAGAGAACGTTTTAAACAACAACAGGAGGTAGTTAAGAGATGGTTTGATAAACACAAGGCTAGAACAAAAGAATTCGAGGTGGGAGATTTGGTTCTCAAGGCGGACCACCCCCATGATGAGAAAGGAAAACACACGAAATTTCAACAGTTGTGGGTAGGCCCTTTCCAGATTGCGGCAAAGCTTGGCCCCTCAACCCATAAATTGCAAGATTTACAGGGGTGGGAAGAGAACTTACTAGTAAATGGTTTAGTTCTCAAACCCTATTTTTCTTGAGTTTTGTTTTCGTTCTTTTATCTTGTACATAAATAAATTGACTTGGCTGTTTATTTTGATTTATTTTATTTCTGTTTTGTTTTAGTTTAGATTTTCATTGATTTCAATAAAAAGGAGGCAAACTCTTGGTTGCATGGAGAGCATCAGAATTCTGGAGTGATTAAAGTTCTTGAGTGTAAGACTATGTACTATTGTTTTATCTGAAAGAATTTCTTCTAGTTTAGCAGTTTTCCCGAATGGCTATGAACACATTGAAGTCCTACGTAATCCTTGTTAAATAAACCAGGATCAAAAGGTCTGGAATATTATTTTGAGGTTCCATCCATCTCACATTTAAAAATGTCCTAGGGGGTGACAGCAAAAAGCCCATGGAAAGGGAGAAGAGTAAACAGTATATTATATATAAATGATCCCATGCCAGGAATTGAATGCCAAAAGGCAGATAAGAGTCAAAAACTCCTATGAAAGCAATTTGTATCAAAACAAAGTACTGAACCATATAAGTACTAAATTGCCAAAAGTTCTTCTCCGTCCATGAGCTGAAAGTTGAATACATCTATCACACAAAAGGACACTATGGATAGAGGAGCCTGAATGAAAATTCAGAAAGAAAGGCATGCAGGAGGACTCATATGCAAAGGACAAAAGTCCAAAAAAGCACAAAAGGTGCAAAATGGCATGGGAATGAGGAACAAAGGAATATTTCTGTTTACCATATGTTCCTATCCTGTGGCGTCCAAGCTGGAAACTACCCGAAGACACAGGTAATAAATGAAACTCATCTTCCCGGCCTCAAAAGAGTTATCTTGACTTGGAAATCTTGTTTTCCTTTCTCCTAAATTCGACCATCATCAATGATTAAAAGTACATATATTTGCCATTTGGGAAATCCAGACATCTGGAAGAATTCAACATGTTCGTTTATTGTTAAACAGTTTGTTACTTAAGGAATAAATTGTCCAGAGATCTAGGTTCACCAGGTAGTCGCCAATTGTTGCAGCTGAAACTGTTTTCCCAAATTTTTGAAATTTTGGACCCTCCTCTTCATTTTTATCTTGCCTAGAATCATTTGGATCCATGAACTCTGTTTTTGTTTTCCCTCTGCTACAAGTTTGGACTGTTTTGAGGTTAATTGTCTTCATGCTTTTCAGAAAATTGCTTATGTCTAAAACTGCTTTGGGTTGTGGAACTTGGAGTTTGGTTTGAAATATTGCCCTTTGATCTGTGATTTCTTTCTTTGTTTGCAGAAGTCTATTTCTCATTTTCGCCACTGTTTCGAAGGTGAAACAAACTTCATCGCTGCCCAACCGAAAGTAACATTTTTAGTTTGGTTGTTCGGAGGCCATTTAAACAACGCATCGAAGCCATATTTCCTTATGGAGCCTCCGTTGTGGAAGCTGAACAATGAGTGCTCTGCCGGATAGTCTTGACTTCTCCGATGTCGTGTTGTTATTGTTTTGACTTGTTTTGCATTGTCGGAGGTTGGTCGAAGTTTGAGTCGGGGTTGTTTGATCTTTATGAAGCCACTGTTTTGGAAGTGAGACAAGCTTTTTGGACCGCTGGACGACCCTAAGTTTTTCCGAACACTTAACGTTTTCACAATGTTTCTGCGCCATAGCGGAGAGTTTATGACTTTGATCGAAGGCTGTAGTCTGATTGTCTTCCGCCATTGCAGCTCTCGAGCGAACTAAGTGCCCGCCATATAACTGCTCCGCCCGCCGATGCTTTGTCTAGGTTTCGCCGATATGTCTTTTGGCCACGGGGCGCATAGTCTTTTCATCTTCCGCCATTGCGACTATGTAATGCACTAACCTCCCGACGTTGATGTCGTTCTGTTCGCCGACAGTGAACTTTTCCGTCCGATGCTTTGGCATTTAGTTCTTCCGACTCAAATAGACTTAACGATCCCGCAGAACTCGTTGTTCGTCTGAAACCCACCGTTGTGGCTGTAAGTAAGACTATCCGGCCGATGTTTTAATGGTTCAAGCCGCCGATAAGGTTTTTCCCGCTGTCTTGTGAGTTTTTAACCCCTGTGTGGGCAGCGGTGGTTTTTTATTCTTGTTAAGGCTTTCGTGACGAGAGCACAATACAGGGCCTCATTTTGATGATCAGTTTTGTTGTTATGTAGTTTAAGTTTATTGAAAAGATGCAGTCATAATTAATGATGAATTTTTGTTTAACTGCATACGGACTCAGAAGATTCTTCAGATTACTGCTGCGAGAAGACGTAGCTAAAGGATAAAGCTAAGAAAAGTTGGCTGAAAAGTAATAAGCAGAGTTTGTTCTGAAATCAACGGATCTAAAGAAGGACAAATAAAAGACAAGGCAGAATCGATGGCAACAAAAGCCCAGGCTTGGAAAGAATCTGTCAGTTACCGAGCTGATCCTGTTTTATGAAGTACTCATAAGTTGAAATCCGAAATGTAACGCATTATATGAATCATGAGTACTCACGAAAAAGACAAAATTGTGAGATTAAACGGTTTTGGGGGAGCCCAAAGGCCAGACGGTTGGGGAATCCCAAGGGTTTTGTTGTTTTTGTATAAAGAGAGGAAAGTTAGAGAGAATGGGGGCTTTTTCCTGGAAAAACTTGTGAGCCATTGTTTGTAAGAGGAACTACTTCATTTTACAATAAAATATTGCAAATTTTGCCTGTTGGAGAAGGTGCTGTGTGGAATGTTCGTATGTGATAAAATAAAAAATGTTGAAGGGGAACTATTTCGTTTTCAACTATGTTTCATTAACTGTGAGAGTATTGTAACTTTCGGAACCTATGTTCTTATCTAAATGTTCTCTAGTTTATTCTGTGATAATTTCCACTATGAGTAATGGAGAGTTTAACGATTGATGAGCTATCTTGTCATGTATATCTTATTCATGTTTATGTGTTTTGATTCTAAGAACAGCTATCTGTGATTTACCTTAACATGTGAACAGTGTTACATTACTCATGAATTAATATTTTGCTCTCTAGAGACAGCTTAGTTAGTATGTATTTTCTAGTTGTGTATGATTTAGATGCGAGAGAGTCTAAGACGAGAGGTAAGAACCTGCGCATCACATTGTGACCACTTCTTGCATCCTTAATCAATCTGCATATTAGATAGGCACTTGCATATCATACTTAAAGACAAAAAATACAAAATATATACGGTGGACCAGGCCGCAACCGGTAAAACCTTTTATTTTTGTTACTTGACCTACGGTAGCCGGACTGCAAACCGGACGGATTCCCTACACCAAACAGTCATGGGCTAGTTGGGAACGTTGACTGGGGAGAATCCCTTGCTGTTGTTGCCTGTGAATTTCCAGGCCTCAACAGTACTGTATAACACAAAATGGATTGGGTTGGAGAAACCCAGATGGTCTAGTACTTAGATGTGTTGACGAACCAGAGTCCAAAAAACTCAGTTGAATTCCACTCAGGATTTTGTGGTGGACATTTTGCAGCAAAGACAACAACCCACAAAATCCTTAGAGCAGGTTATTATTGGCCGTGCCTTTTTTCAAATGTGCATAGTTTTGTCAAAAGTTGCCCCCAGCATCAATCGTTCATCGGGAAGCAAAAGATGAAAGCTTTTCCCCTTTAGCCAATAGTTGCCCAATCTCCTTTTCAGCATTGGGGAATTGACTTCATCGGCAAGTTTTAAGGATAATTCTAGCAATGGATATTCTTGGATCCTTACTGCTACCAATTATTTTACCAAGTGGGTTGAAGCTATACCCACCAAGAAGGCAACCGATGATGTAGTCATGGATTTCCTTGAAGACAAAATCATCACTAGATTTGGTGTGCCAGCCAAATTAAAAATAGATAATGGTCCAGCTTTCAGTTCTTCAAATATATCTTCCTTCTGTTTTAAGTATGGCATTGTCTTATCCCATTCATCCAACTACTATCCTCAAGGAAATGGTCTAGCTGAGTCTAGTAACAAAAACTTAATGACAATAATCAAAGAAACGATAGAGGATAACAAGAAAGCGTGGGATAGTAAGATCAAGTATGCCTTATGGGTCGATAGGATAACAAAGAAGAGTTCCAATGGGAAAAGTCCTTTCAAACTTATCTATGGCCTTGATGTCACTGTGTCTGTTCATTTAAAGCTTCCAATGCTCCTCTAGGATTTTAGTTCAAATCGTGATGTTGTTCAGAATAGGGTTAATCAGCTGATAGAGTTGGATGAAAATAGAAGGAAGGCTCTTGATCAAAATATCTATAATTCAGAGAAAGTAAAAAGGACCTTTGATAAGTCTGCTCAGTCGAAGCCTTTCTAGATCGGGGATACAGTTTTGGTATGGGACAGGCACAAAGAGAAGCCTGGTTTGCATGGAAAGTTTGACAGTTAATGGACTGGGCCATACACCATCTATGAATTAGCAGGTGCTAATTCTTTCTATCTAAATAACATGGATGGAGGAAAATTGGTCCTTCCCGTAAATGGTCGACTTCTCAAGTTTTTCTTCCGCGAAGCTATCTAATGCCCATAAGGGCATAGTGTACAATCAAAATATTTCTAAAACCTCCTTCTTCTTTTTTTTGTGCATTACTCTTGTATATTATTGTTGTACCATATATTTCTAGGGGCCATTTAGAGCCTCTTTGTTGATGTATTTTGGTTCAAAGATGAATTGCACTCAGTGTTATTTTGCCTATATTCACCCATACTTGCTATATACATGAGAAAGTTTGTTTATTTGTGTATAATGGTTTGGATTCATATGGTTGCACATGGATATATTTTTTTTCAAAATTTGAATATTTTATGTAGTTTTTGGTCGATCAGTTTTTCAGTCCGATTTCGATCCGGTTCAAATTTTTGGGCTCTCTCAGTTCAATGATCGAACCAATCCTTATAACATTGCTCTGAAATAAAGACTATGTAGGCCTTTGAATTCTCACCGCAACCAACAAACAAACCCTTCTTGTTGGAGGGCTCCAACTCGGTCCTCTTCTCTACTAGTATATGGATATAAACTAGACAACCAAAAATGTAGAAATGACTCACCTCTAGTGTCTTGTCCTTCAAGATACTATTAGGACACCTATTTTGGATGTAGAGTGTTGTGTTACATGCTTGTGCCCACAGAAACATCGACAAATCCTGGTCATGAATCATGGCCTCAACAACCCCTAGGATGAATTGGTTCTTTTGCTCTACAACCTTGTTTTGATGTGTGTAGTGCTACCCTCAAGATATTCTAAATGTGTCACATCAGATATGCCAAAGAGGAGGGGTCTTTTTTTCATTGTAAAGGCCAAATTTGGGGCTTGATTATGAAAAAGTGATGATTTGGTGGGGCCCAAGACCTGTGGTCTGGCCACAGCAAGTCCTCTTGGTTTTCACTCTAAGGAGTGTTGGCTTAGTGGTCACTGGCAACTAACTACCCCCTGGTGTGGTGGAAATCCCCCATCATGCAAGGTATTTATGCTAGGGTTGGTGTTCGGTGCTTCTTGGGATGATGTCATTAGGACACATGGCTTAGGGGCTCCTAGGTACACTTATGTTTATGCTTTGTAGAGGTGATTGCACATGTAAGGGTTCTCATACCCATCTTAGCACACCTCATTATGCCCACTTGAACCTATTTTTATTATGTATTGACCATCCTCTTGGCTCAAGCAAACCAAACTGACGATGATGTCATCCTTTTGAAGAGGTCATACCACCTAAAAGAGGAGGGCATTGAGGGAAAAAGCACATCATTAGGGTTAGTTGGGGCATGACACCCTCCTCCCAAGCTCAACTTTTCATCAAGTTGCAGCAATTCCCAAGTTTGTGGATGACAAACCCTAAAAAATTCATTGAAAAATCATTTTAAGTTATTTATGGTATTTTTAGATAAGCCAGCCTAAGAAGGAAGTTTAAGTGAGCCTAACTAGCACATAAGTAAGGCTAGCCTCCTCATTTGTAAATCAAGATCATGGGATCAAATAAAATCTTATCTCTTTTTCTCCTAGTGTACTTGTATTAAGTGGTGTGCACCTCTTTCTTTGACAATTTCACTGGTTCTCAATGGTTGAAATTGGAAGTGGAGGCTTGTTTACTGTCTTTCTGAGGCATGTCTAAGTGGAAGGATCCTTGATAAGGGAACTCTCTTCTCTTTCCTCTTCAATTGTGATAAGAATCTTGTCTTTCTTGTTTTGCATTGTCATAGGCCTATCCTAGAGTTTGTATGCGCACCAACATTGTCTTGTAAGGTGAGACGCTTATCCCTAGAGAGTCTATCTTGTAATTGGGTCTTGGCTTCTTTATTTTGCCCTTGTTAAGTCAAAATCAACACAACCTAGGGTTTGCTGGTTTTGCCCTAGCTCATACAAAATTAAATTGCCAAATTCTTAGAGGTATGTTGATCATGATCCCTCGGTGTTTGGAGGAATAAGACATAGATCTTATTTTGATTGCTTCACCCAAACTCTCTTTTTGTCAAATTTATGTACTATATATTGCAAAAAATATTTATAAAAACCCTAAAAATTTTATACTTTGGTAAAACTCCAAAAATATTTATTTTCCGATACCCTAGATATTTTAATGGTTATTTTCTTAAGTTCTTAATTGTAATAGTATATTTCAGATCTTGAGAAAATATCATGAAGATCTAAAAAAGTTAGAAAACCTTTAAAAAAAGTCAATTTTATGCCCTAAAGGAGGTGACGTCATCCTAGGGTTAGGTGACTTCACCCCTTAGGGTTAGTTTCAAATCTGTTGGAAGTGTTATTGTATGCTTATTTTGACAAAGAAATCAATTCCTAGGCCACCCAAGGCGACCCTAGGGGTTTGAGGGAGATTTGCCCAATTCCTAGGCCACCCAAGGTGACCCTGGGAGGATTTGAGGCAAAGAATATTTCTAGTTCAACTTGACTACAGTAAAACACAGACTTGTAGCAAAAATCAGCCACAAACGAGGCCTTAGAGTTTCCCAATCAAGTGCACCCTAGGGGGGATCCAAGCCCCTCGAGGTAGAATTCATCGAAAGGTAAATTTTGTGCAATTCTTGTGGTTAATTTGGGAGATATTCTGCATTTATTCTGCACCCAGTGGCTTGACTCGTGAATTGCCCCCAAGGACACACCCGATGGCTTGAAGATGTCTGCCACTTAACCTGAGGTGTGTATTAAAATTTAAAAGGCAACATTTTTGGCATCGTTGTCGAGGACTTAGTATAGTTGCTATTGCACTCAGTTCAAAGAGATAAAGTTTTGTGTGGGCCAAACCTAGAATGAACCCACTCATAACCATCACCTAATAACAATAAAATTTACCAAAAGCACAACAAAAACATTTACTTTTACAACATTATAGTTACTTTCGGCACTGGTCTAATTTGTTTATCTTACTATGCTTTGAAGTATTTACCTTTATGCGATGATGATGATATGCTCGATATGTTGTTCAGTACATTTTCGTGTGTCTCTTGTGATTAATCAAATAAACTCCTAGAATAGATGTTATTTTACTTAGATTAACAACCTTAGTTTCTTTTCTTAGGGACCACACCCTTGGCTTCGCTAGGAGTTGGCCTAGACAGAGGAATCAAGATCAAGTGGCAATACCTAACTCGTGACTTGCCCCCAAGGACGCATCCAGTGGCTTGAAGATTTCTACCACATGACCCAAGGTGTGTATTAGGTGGCAACACACCCTCTACACTTCAGTTAACTCTTCCTTGGGGATGCGCCCCCCCCTGGGCTCTCTTTTGCTATAAAAGCAAGTTCCTTCATCATTTGGATGGAAAGGTGAAAACTCTGTTGGTGTTTGTAATATTTGTTGTACTACTTTGAATGGAATAAAGGGCTTGGAGGTCTCATCTTGTGTCACTTGCAAATGCGTGGATGTCCATTGTTTCATATTTGAGGTAACCTGTATTGCTTAGTTCTTTCTTGCATCTTTGTGGTTTAGTTGTAGGCTTGCAAAGGGAGTTATCTCCCAGTGGGGTAAGGGTTTATTCTAGGGTTTATTCTTGCTTGAATTAAACCTCTTATTGTTTGCTTGTAGTAAATCTCTTTGAAATACATGTTTATTTGGTATATATTGCATGTTTTCTAATTTTTTGCGTCCGGCAACACCTCTTCTTTTAATCACCTTCTTGTGCAAGATTGTAAGTATTTGCAGGTATCTAGTTTGGACGGGTTGAGCGAGTAAGCATATGCTCTACCTTCAACACATTCAGAAACATAGTCCCTCCTGGTTCCACTTTGAAGACTCCTTTTTGCCCAAGTTCCAACACTACATCGATTCTTTCTTCCTTCTTAAAATTTTCAAAATCCCTCTGGTTACTGGTTATTATTTGGTACAAATTTTCAAATCTATATCTTGAAAGCAAAGTATAAGCAGATCAAAATTTGTAAGCTAGATCCTAGTTGTTCAAATTTTCAATTTTTCGTAACTAAGATCTAATATAGTAGCTTCATTTACAAGTCATTTGATAAGTAGATTTTAAGGCTTGAACGAGAAAGTTGTTGGTTTGATTCTAAAGATTTTACTTGGCAAGTTGAGTGCCTTTCATTTGCTGCCCCTTTTCAAGTTGAGTGCCTTTCGTTTGCTGCCCCAAAAGGGGAAGCAAAGACCCTAAGGGAGCTTGTTTCCCTTAGTTATCTTTAGCTATTCTAGTATAGTTTAACTTAAATTTATTTTGAGATTTGACTAACTTTGTTCAAAGACACTTTCAAAGTGTGTTTGAGCACTTTCTACATAACTTTGTTTGCTGGTTTTTGTTGTTTGATGAACAGATAAGAGGATATGCTTGCAAAATTTTGAAGATTTAAACCATCCAAAGCACCCCAAACAATTCGCTCTTTCTCTTAGTTAAACTTCTAAGATTTTGTAAGCTTGTTGGATCCAAATCTATAAGGACCAAAGGAGTTCTCTAAAGCGATTGTAATAACCATAAATAAAGAGAAGCAAGTGGGCTACCCAGCACCCACACCCCACCCCCCCAGGGGGATTTGTGTTGCCTCTTTGTGTGATTGGTTTCGTATTGTTTTTCTTGATTTCTTTTCAATATACTAACCCCGTAGAGTAATATTGTTTTCTTAGATCAGTTTAATTTAATTTCATCTTTAGTTATCTCATTTTTTGCTAAGAGTAACAAACCCATCTACTACACTTTCCCAAAGTATGCTCTTGTGACCGCTAAAAAGGCTTGCCTAAGTACGTGGCTTACAATCAGAAAAGAGATTCAGAACTGTGGCTTAATTAAATAACTTTTTCTTTTTTGCAAGTTGCTTATTTATTTTAAGTTCTGGTTGAAGTAACGAATCCGACTTGAAATCCATGTATGCTCTTGGACCACCGCAGCTTGTCCAATTTGTGGTCATAATCAGAAAGGGACTAAAGTGACTAGTCTTAGAAAGATAATCCACTTAAAATTTATCTCTAAGAACTCGGGAGGTCACATTGAACAATACTACAAAGTCAAAGGGTTACTTTAAGCAGATTATGTCTCGCCCCGTTGGACACCTGGTATAGTTGCTATGTGTTCAGATCGAAGAGAGAAGTCCTCTGTGGGTCAAACCAAGAACGAACCCACTCACAACCAACATTTAATGATAATAAAATTTACCAACATTGCAACATTTTTACTTTCAACATTTACTTCTGGTCTTGTATTGCTTATCTTTCTTTGCTTTGAAGTACTTACTTTTATGCAATGATGATGATATGTCGTATATGCTGATAATATAGTTTCCATTTTCTCTTGTATTTAAAATAATTAACTCCTAGATTAAATTTTCAATTTATACTTAGTTTAATCAACCATAGTATTTTGTTACAAATCACCCCCTTGGCTTCGCTAGGAGTTGGCCTAGACAGAGGAATCAAGCTTCAAGTGACAATGTTTGACTCGTGACTTGCCCCCAGGGACACACTTAGTGGCTTGAATATTTCTGCCATGTTACTCAAGGTGTGTATTAGGTGGAAACGAGGAGTATTATAGAGTACAAAGTCGAGGTGGTGAATAATAGAGTACTATACAGTACTCTAATATAGAGTATGGAAGACATCATCATGGCCATTCAGTGCAAAACAGTAACCCACCTATTGATAGGTGGTGTGTCATGTACCCATACCCCATTATCATGTGGAATTAAAAATTCATTGAGAACCTTCACTGTTCATCGAACACAGGGCATGGCCATGAACCACATCTCAACATTTCCAACACTGTCACGCTCACTCCCGTCTTCCATGGATCAATCCAACGATCTGCAAGGAAGAATATCAAAGGAGGTCGAACAGCGGAGAGAAAACGCGACGGAAATCAACGATAACAGGTGATCCCGCAGATAGAACTAAATCGACGGATCAAAAATCGCCCGCAAAAATCAACGGTGCAGAAATCCCAAGTTGCAGGGTCGAAAGTTACAAAAATATTGCAATAACACTTTCCGCAACCCGCATCCCGCATCGAAAACAGAGTGACAGCGGAGAATCGTCTCGCGAAGATCTACAGTGCGGAAAACTTAACTTGCGGGATTGGAAATATGGAAATTGCAACACCGCGATCCCGCATCTCGCATCTCGCAAGTTGCGGAAGGGAAATCTGCGGAAACCAAAATCTGCGAAACAACGTTCCACATCCCGCATCCTGCAAAATCCTTAATCCCGCAAACTGCGAAAATGAGGATTTCTAGCAGAAAACTCAACTTTCCAGCTGAATTCTTGGATCGATCTGATCATCCAGGCCCTTACCAAACTGGCCAATCTACCCTGCAACTTAGTAAAAACGCATTGAAGGAAAAACATATGTAGATGACTATAATTGCAGTTATTCAGGGAACAATGCATAACTCAACATAGCAACATGTTCATCACATTCCATCAAGCAAATACAATGCAAGAATTACAGTTACAGAGAATTATGTAGACAAGAACACTTATCTTGAAGAAAGCTTGTCCCACAACCAGCTATGTCACTGCAACGTTCCACCCAATCATAGGCCAGTGTGCTCCTTAATCTCTCAACAACACTGCCACCCCCGAGCTGGGCATGATTTCCTACAGGGATAAGGGAACACTAGCAGACTCATACATAGCCAAGGATGCAATCAAACTCAGCCAAGCCATCTCACAATTGGGTTTCACAGACTGTTCAAAATCAAGCCAACTTTCACCTTAAGGACCAGTCAAGCCAACAGATGGGTTTAACAGACTGTACACAGTCAAGCCATCTCACTGCTGGGTTTATCAGGCTACCTAGCCAAGCCAACATTCACAGTTGGGTTTAACAGACTGTCTAGCCAAAGGTTACTCACAAGGTCAGGTGCAACAGACACAGCCAAGCCAACAAATGGGTTTAACAGGCTACCAGCCAAGCCATCTTTCCAGTTGGGTTTATCAGGCTTCTAAGGAAATAGGCAGAAAGAACTGCTAAGCTAGTGAGCTCATCTACAGAGCTAAGGACACCTTCACAAGATCTATCTGGCCTGGATCCCCCTCTGCCTACACACCCAACACAAGGAAGTGTCCCCTTCTCTACTCTGCAGTCCCTCAGGCTACACCTTCCCTTCCAGTGCTCTTCAGGATGTGCATGGCAAGTTCACCAACCACTCTTATCTTACTGTGAGGTTCCACACCAGGTTTATCAAGCGTATTCTACATCTCTCCCATTCCTAAGTCTCGCACACAGTCAAACCCGAACCAAGGTTCACAACACAACAACCACAAGGAGACTCTACATCACAGGCTTACTCTGAACACGAGTACCAGGGTCTCATATGCTCTGTAGATTAGGATAACGCTGCAACACAACAAATACCACAATGTCCAGGAAAACCATACTCGCAGAACGCGAAGGATACATACATAGAAAGAGCTCTGTTGTTCTCCTGCCTCCACACGACGACCGGGGAGTGAAGGTGGTGAATGAATGATCGAATGAATCCCCCCAGCCAGAACGTCCCGAAGCTCTCATGGGTCAGACTGACATACGGTTCTGGTGTTTTCTTGTCCCTGCAAGCAAAACACGACACTCTAGAACTAAGTGCTCTGCCCCATTCGAAATTGCCCATACTCTTCCCCTTCCAAGTAATAACTACCTCAACCACTTTTTCGTAGAATGAATGGTAAGGAAGAAAAGACAAGAAAGAGGGTAATTGACAGTTCTGATGGGTTCTCCCCATGACACATGGCTTTTCCCCAAACAGGTTCAAGGTTAACATTCCCACCACCTTATCCTTAGGAAAATCATGCCCCCTTCTCATTATTCATTGCATTGACATAGCTGGTTGTGGGTTTTTCATTAATTTGCATATTTACATGATGTTTACAAATGTGCTTGACTTAGCACAGAAACCATAGGCATCAACCGTGATCGCCTATATCCAAACATCAATCAATGACAAGGCCTTGGCCTTGAGCTCCTCGTCATGATTGCATATAATATTTACATCACATACATCAATGCAACAGGGTCAAAACCGGGGTGTTACATTCCACTCCCCCTTAATAGCACTGTCCTCGGTGCTTACAAAATTGAACAAAATGCTACACTGGCATCGCCTCAGTGCTCCGCAAAATTGAACAAAAACGGATGTGCCAATCGCATGGCATCCTCCAACTCCCACGTAGCCTCTTCAGGACTGTAGTGCTCCCATTGCACCTTTATCTGCCCTATGGCTCGATTCTGGAGCACGGTGACCTTCCTGTCGAGGATGCGTGTTGGCTAGATTCGGAACTCTCCCTCGGGTTCCACCTGAATCACATCCCAATTTATCACATGGTTAGGATAATGTACATATTTCTTAAGCAAAGAAACATGAAAAACATTATGAGCTCTAGTGCTAGCAGGCAATGCAAGTCTATATGCAACTAGCCCCTATTCTTTCAAGCACTTCAAAGGGCCCACAATATCTAGGTGCCAACTTGGCACAACTTCCAAGCTTCAAGGAACTCTTCCTTGCCCTCACTCTGAGGTAAACATGATCCCCAATACTGAACTCTCGGTTCACCCTATGCTTATCAGCATAGCTTTTCTGTCTATCCTGGGCTACTTTCAGATTCTGCCTGATCCTTACAACCTCTTGCTTCATTTACTTGAGCAATTCTAGACCAGGCACAATCCTGTTCACTGGATTATCCCAAGTCACCGGTGTCCTACACCTTCTGCCATACAAAGCTTCATACGGACTCATCCCCAAGGATGCTTACTGTCCATTATTATAAACAAACTCTACCAAGTGTAAATAATCTTCCCACTTGGTTGGTTTGTCCATCACATACATGCGAAGCATGTCTTCAAGCACTTGGTTAACTCTCTCTGCCTGACCATCAGTCTGAGGATGGTACGCGGTGCTGAAGTTTAGGTTTGTACCCAAGTCTGCAAACAAACCCTTCCAAAAATTGGAAGTGAACTTGACATCTCTGTCAGAGACTATTGCCTTAGGCAATCCATGCAATTTGAAAATCTCCTTCATGAAGATCTTTGCAATGTCATCAGTCTTATGCATAGACTTAACTGGTATAAAATGTGCTGCCTTTGTCAACTTGTCCACCACAACCATGATAGAATCATGTTGTCTCCAAGTCATTGGCAATCCTGCAATAAAATGCATGGAAATAACTTCCCATTTCCATTCTGGAACTGGAAAAGGCTATAACAAACCTGCAGGGTGTTGATGCTCAACCTTTACTTGCTGACATTTCATGCACCTTGAAATGTATTCAGCTATGTCATTTTTCATCCCTGGCCAAAAGTATTGCTTTCTGGCTGTAGCAATTGTCTTCTGATATCCTGGGTGACCAGAATACAGAGCTTAATGGATCTCATCCATAACAACTCTCCTCATATCTGCTACATTTGGAATATAAATCCGGCCCTTATAAGTAAGAAGTACATCTTCTTCCAATTTATATCCCTCATACCTCTTTTCAAGACCTTGCTGCTGCAATTTATCCTTGAGTTGCACATGCAATTCATCTCTAGCAGTATGATTAACAATCTGCTGCCTCAAATCTGAGTGGCAAGCACTAAGAGATGCCACATGCATTTCCTGCACCTTCCTGCTAAGTGCATTAGCTACCTTATTCTCTTTTCATTTTATGTGTTTGATTTCAAAATCAAACTCACATAAAAACTCCGGCCATCTCGCTTGCCTAGCATTCAAAGTACGCTGATCGAACAAATACTTCAGACCACAACGGTCTGTCCTCAACTCGAATCTTCTGCCCATCAAGTAATGCCTCCACATCTTGAGAGCATGTACTATGGATGCAAGCTCTAGATCATGAGTAGCATAGTTCTTCTCATGTTCCTTCAACTTTCTTGACTCGTAACATACAACGTGGTTGTCTTACATAAGGACTCCTCCAATCCCTTGTCCACATGCATCGGTACACACCACAAAATCTTTCTCTGGGTCTGCAACCTTCAATATTGATGCATTGGTGAGAAGATTCTTCAACTATTGGAAGCGTTCTTCACACCTCGAGGTCCATTCAAACTTTATCCCCTTCTTTTGCAAAGAAGCAATGGCATGGGCAACCTTGGAGAATCCTTCAATGAATCTCCTGTAGTATCCTGCAAGTCCCATAAAAGATCTCACATCTGTCACATTTCTTGGAGTAGGCCAATTCATAATGGCTTCAATCTTTTCAGGGTCCACAGATATACCCTCTTCTGAGATAATGTGACCCAAATACTGAATTCTATCTCTATAGAAGTCACACTTGCTCAACTTTGCATACAGCTGATGCTCCCAGATCAATTGCAATGTCAATCTCAAATGCTCTTCATGCTCTTCCTCATTCTTGGAATAAACAAGAATGTCATCAAGGTAAACAAGAACAAACTTGTCCAAATACCTGTTGAAGACATTGTTCATAAGGCACATAAATGTAGCTGGTGCATTTGTGAGACCAAATGGTACCGCTACAAACTCATAATGCCCATACCTTGTTCTGAAGGTTGTCTTATGAATGTCTTCATCCTTGATTCTTACCTGATGGTAACCAGACCTCAAGTCAATCTTGGAAAATACCTTTGCTCCTCTCATTGGATCAAAGAGATTATCAATCCTAGGCAAAGAGTATTTAATCTTCACTGTGACTTTGTTTAGCTGTCTATAATCAATACACAACCTGAGTGTACCATCTTTCTTCTTTACAAACAGAACTGGTGCCCCCAAAGGAGACACACTAGGTCTGATATACTTCTCCAACAACTCTTGCAGCTGCATCTTCAACTCTAACATTTCTGGCGTGCTCATTCTGTGGGGTGTCTTGGACACTGGTGCTGTTCCTGGCACAAGTTCAATTGTGAAATCAATGTCCCTCTTTGGAGGAAGCCCTGGAATCTCATCAGGAAACACATCCCTGAATTACTGCAACATATGAAAGTCTTCCAACCTAGGAGTTTCACTCTCTGTTGCCTCCAAAATATGAGTTGCATACAACTGGCAACCTTTCCTACAGAACTTCTTCAACTGCATTGCTGAAATCTGCCTCACAAAAATCACCTTTGGAATGCCTTTCACAATCCTTGAGTCACCTTCTTCATCCAAGCACTCAAAGGCCTTATTATAACAGTCAAGCTTTACTTTGTGAGCTTCTAACCAATCCATTCCAATGAGAACATCATAGGAACCAAGCGATAGAACATTCAAATCTACACAAGTGACCAATCCATTCATACTCAATGGACACTTCTCTATCACTTCGCTAACCTTTCTCTTGGTTCCAATGGCTAACTGAACTAACCAAGGTTTGTTATGCTTTACTTTCTTAAAGGCACAAATCTCCACTACTCTAGGAGCAATGTAACTGTGAGTAGAACAAAGGTTAATCAAGATAGAAACAAATTGATCAACAATCTTACCTGCAACTTCAACAACAATGGACTGGTGGTCTGCCTGGCGGTCCTCCAGTGCTGCATAAATCCTAAGGGACGGCCCTTGCTACTTGACCCACTGTTTCTCCTTCTTGCATGTTGTACGCCGGGCTTGCACTCTCATTCTCAAGTGGACAATTCCTGCGCATGTGGGGTCCTCCACATCTCCAACATTGGAAAGGTTCTCTGTTCTGCTGTGGATCTCTTGGTTTCTCTCCCATCACTCTGGCTGGCTGCTTCTCAGCTTGTGATGGTTGCTTCTGCTGATTCCTGAAGCTAGAATGTTTAAAACCTTTCTTCCTTTGGTCAAACTTCTCATTCTTCTTGTCCTTCCATGTTTTATGGTAATCAGGTTTCCCCTTGCTTTGCTCATAGCAATACTTAGCCTTCCTAATCGCTTCTTCAAGAGTTCTAGGCTCATAAAACTTAATTCTGTATTTGTAGGACTGAGGCAATCCACTCAAGAAACGCTGAATTTTCACTCTTTCATCCTTGATGTACCTGACATACCTTAACAATTCCAAGAACTTATTCACATACTCTTCCATGGTCTGTTGTCCCAATCTCAGCTCATGAAATTATTTGATCTTGTCATCATAGTACCTGTCAAAGAGGTATTTCTGCTTGAAATACTTCTGGAACTGTTTCCACTTAAGTCCTCTTTCACTGATCTTCCTTACTTGTTTGAAGTGCTCCCACCAAATGGATGTCCTTCCATTCAAATTGAATATGGAAACCCTTGCCTTCATGTTTCCTGAATAATCCTGGACTTGGAAGTACTTCTTTATCCCAAGAAGCCAAGCTTCAGCCTCTTGTCCAGTCTTTACCTCACCATCAAACGTAGGAGGTTTAGCCTTCTTAAATTCATCTCGAGTGCGATCCCTATGGGGCCTCTTTCTCTTTCCCTTGCGAAAAGAATAGCTTGAATCCCCACTTGATTCTTCTAACTCAGATGATCTACTAGCAGTCCTTTTTCTTCTTCTGGTACTGCTCTTACTGCCTTCGGGTTTCAATGTACCCTGCCCAGAGTCTATCTTTCTTTGCAAGTCTGTCAAACTTTGCAACATAGCAGCATTCAACTGATGTTGCTCTTCCTAGGCTTTAATCAAGCTTCTCATGGCGGCTGCAATATCTGGTGGTGTCTCTTGGAATCTCCTTCCATTCCATTAGACTCTATGTCATCATTTCTAACTCGGACATTTTCCCCCATGGCATCTTGCGCACGCTCGTAGGAATCCCGAGCATCATATCCATCATGAGTTCTCATAGCTAAACCACAACTTACTCTTCCAAAATGTCCTATGACTCTGCAAAAAGTGTTACCAACACCATTTGTCAGATGCACAGTAATTCAAAATCAAAACCATTTACTTACTGTCACTTGGCCTATCTAGGCCCAATGCTGTAATCGACAGCCTCTGATACCACAATGTAGGGTACTCTTGATTGGTTTCTGGTCCATCTAGGCCCAATGTTGTAACCAGCAGCTCTGATACCACAATGTTACGTACCCATACCCCATTATCATGCGGAATTAAAATTTCATCGAGAACCTTCACTGTTCATCGAACACAGGGCATGGCCGTGAACCACATCTCAACATTTCCAACACTGTCACACTCACTCCCGTCTTCCATGGATCAATCCAACGATCTGCAAGGAAGAATATCAGAGGAGATCGAACAGCGGAAAGAAAACGTGACGAAAATCAACGATCACAGGTGATCCTGCAGATAGAACTAAATCGACGGATCAGAAATCACCCGCAAAAATCAACGATGCAGAAACCCCAAGTTGCGGGGTCGAAAGTTACAAAAATATTGCAGTAACACTTTCCGCAACCCACATACCGCATCAAAAACTAATCGACGACGGAGAATCGTCTCGCGAAGATCGACGATGCAGAAAACTTAACTTGCGGGATTGGAAATATGGAAATTGCAACACCGCGATCCCGCATCCCGCAAGTTGCGAAAGGAAAGTTGCGGAAACCAAAATCTGCAAAATAGCGTTCTGCATCCCACAAAATCATTAATCCCGCAAATTGCGCAAATGAGGATTTCTAGCAGAAAACTCAACTTTTCAGCTGAATTCTTGGATCGATTTGATCATCCAGGCCATTACCAAACTGGCCAATCTACCCTGCAACTTAGTAAAAATGCATTGAAGGAAAAACATACGTAGATGCCTATAAATGTAGTTATTCAGTGAACAATGCATAACTCAACATAGCAACATGTTCATCACATTCCATCAAGCAAACACAATGCAAGAATTACAGTTACAGAGAATTATGTAGACAAGAACACTTATCTTGAAGAAAGCTTGTCCCTTAACCAGCTATGTCACTGCAACGTTCCACCCAACCATAGGCCAGTGTGCTCCTTAATCTCTCAACAACACTGCCACCCTCGAGCTGGGCATGATTTCCTACAGGGATAAGGGAACACTAGCAGACTCATACATAGCCAAGGATGCAATCAAACTCATCCAAGCCATCTCACAGTTGGATTTCACAGAGTATTCACAATCAAGCCAACTTTCACCTTAAGGACCAGTCAAGCCAACAGATGGGTTTAACAGACTGTACACAGTCAAGCCATCTCACTGCTGGGTTTATCAGGCTACCTAGCTAAGCCAACATTCACAATTGGGTTTAACAGACTGTCCAGCCAAAGGTTACTCACAAGGTCAGGTGCAACAGACACAACCAAGCCAACAGATGGGTTTAACAAGCTACCAGCCAAGCCATCTTTCCAGTTGGGTTTATCAGGCTTCTAAGGAAATGGGCAGGAAGAACTGCTAAGCTAGTGAGCTCATCTACAGAGCTAAGGACACCTTCACAAGATCTATCTGGCCTGGATCCCCCTCTGCCTACACACCCAACACAAGGAAGTGTCCCCTTCTTTGCTCCACAAACCCTCAAGCTACACCTTCCCTTCCAGTGCTCTTCAGGATGTGCATGGTAGGTTCACCCACCACTCTTATCTTACTGTGAGGTTCCACACCAGGTTTATCAAGCGCATTCTACGTCTCTCCCATTCCTAAGTCTCGCACACAGTCAGACCCGAACCAAGTTTCACAACACAACAACCACAGGGAGACTCTACATCATAGGCTTACTCTGAACACGAGTACCAGGGTCTCATACAGTCTGTAGTTTAGGATAACGCTGCAACACAGCAAATACCACAATGTCCAGGAAAACCATACTCACAGAACGCGAAGGATACATACACAGAAAGAGCTATGTTGTTCTCCTGCCTCCATACGACGACCGGGGAGTGAAGGTGGTGGTGAATGAATGATCGAATGAATCCTCCAATGAATCCCCCCAGCCAGAACGTCCCGCAGCTCTCAAAACATGAGAGTAGGAAAAACCAGGCATGAATGCATGGATCAGACTGACATACGGTTCTGGAGTTTTCTTGTCCCTGCAAGCAAAACACGACACTCCAGAACTGGGTGCTCTGCCCCATTCAAAATTTCCCATACTCTTCCCCTTCCAAGCAATAACAACCTCAACCACTTTCTGGCAGAATGAATGGTAAGGAAGAAAAGACAAGAAAGAGGGTAGTTGATAGTTCTGATGGATTCTCCCCATGACACATGGCTTTCCCCATACAGGTTCAAGGTTAACATTCCCACCCCCTTATCCTTAGGAAAATCATGCCCCCATCTCATTATTCGTTGCATTGACATAGCTGGTTGTGGGTTTTTCATTAATTTGCAAATTTACATGATGTTTACAAACATGCTTGACTTAGCACAGAAACCATAGGCATCAACCATGATCACCTATATCCAAACATCAATTAGTGACAGGGCCTTGGCCTTGAGCTCCTCGTCATGATTGCATATAATATTTACATCACATGCATTAATGCAACGGGGTCAAAACCGGGGTGTTACATGGTGAATAATCGACAGATTAAAGCCCAAAAAGAAGTATCCTCGAGACTTACACCATCACCAAGATACAGCTAGGTAACCTTTTAGCCAAAAGAAAACATCCCCTACAAAACCAAATGGAATCCCAGAAGGGGGGGTGAAATGGTGGAAGAAAGCATGGCCATTAAGTTGGGCTCGAAGTCATATGCTATTAAGTGCAAATCAGTGTCCCACCTATTGACAGGTGATGGATACTCAAACACATTAAAGCCTAAAGGGAGCATCCTCGAGATTTATAACATCAGCAGGTAACAACTAGGTAATCTTTTGGCCAAAACGTTCAGTTCAAAGGCAAGATCTCCTCAAAAACCAAATGTCTAGTACTTTCAGCAAATACTTGTCTGTTTTGCGCCAGACTAGAGAATTTGTGACCCTTTGAGAGCTACTTTGGCTAGCTTTTGCAATTCTTGGATGTTACATAACTCCTTCATACATATAATTTATGGTCTATAACATAACAATTTAAATCTCAAGACAAGTAGGTACGCTTGTGTCATTTCCAGGTTTACTAAGCAGTTTCTTTCTATTTGGAAATATAGAGATACGCCTATACCAGGATATAAAATATACCTCGTCACTCTGTTGTCACAATGTTTTCTTTCAAATAGAACATTCCCTCCAAAACCTTTATACTTCATGTTAGTCAATTACTGGCTGTTTCAGGCCGTCATACTGAATTTATGAGTTGTTCCGGGGCCATTTGGCTAGCTTTACTAATTCTTGGATGTTATTGAACTCTTCCATAGCTAAAAGGATGTTTAAGATAATTACATTATTTGAGCGTTGTTTAGGCTATTTTGAATTATGGACAAAAAAAATTCAGTCTCTCTAACGGGTTGGAATTTCCCTGTAGCAACAATCTCAAAACATTTTCTCTGCATTTACAGTCTATGGAATCTCAGGCCTGCTAATATATGCATCAAGAGCAGCTGAGAAATACAACACCTCCAGATCTACTTGGAAGAAATCCCGATGTAGTTTTGTGGTCAAGAATAATAACTCTACCAAACTTGCAGATCGTTCCAATCTCACAAGCAGAATGTTAAAACTTAAGCACTATAGGTATGATATGAGCTACTCATTTACTAGAGCGGCAGAGATTCAATAAAATGGAATTCCATGAAAAAATCGATAGGCTAGTACCATGTGTGTAAATTATTAGCCTTAAAGCCTTGATTGCAGGCTGCAAGCCTGAAGGTGACAGGTGCATGTTACATGTACTGTGAACATAATATTTCGACTTCTATTTACCGTAAATATCTGCATTAGGAGGAAAATGAATGTAATATTGATCCTTGAGACTTGGGTTGAGAATGTTACCTTCCTTTTCCTCGAAGTATACACTCCATTCCGACTTAGCGTGTGGCTGCGTCTTTTCGGGCTCGGTGCTGTTTGCTGGCATGGCCGTAACTGCGGAGCCGTTTGAATAATTCATGATGAGGAAATGTCCATTGGATCCTCCCTCCACAAGTTCGTTATTTTCAGGACTGAAAATTTCTTCAACGCACGTTATTTCAAATGGCTCCGCATCTTTCATTATTCCATTCTTTACTTCTTCGCCGCTGCAGTTCTCTATATCATTTTCGACAGTATTTTCTACAGCTTCAAAGTTTCTAATCAAGCTTGAAATCTTAGAACTCTTTCGAATCAGAGCATCAAAAGGTTCCTCGTCATATTGAAACAAAGAAGCATCGATTTCAGTTCCCATTTTCACCTTCTTTTAACAGAAGGCGCAATTGCAGAATCGCAGTACGTTTCTGAAAAAAATGAAATAATTCAGGTGAAAGGACCCTGTTCTCCACCAAAGGTTCCCTCTCAACAGATGAAATTATAATGTGGAGAGTCCAAAGCCGTGAAGGTGGGAATGAATTTCTTCCCTGTAGAATTCAGGTCCAAACAAAGGTATCATATAAATTTTCAAAGAAATAAACTACAGCATTTGTTCTCTACCTCTCGAACTAAAATATACTTAAACAAATACGCATGATCTCCCATGTCCAAGCTGATATCCAGAAGAAATCCTTCAAATTAAGTTCACGCTCAGTCTCACAGAAATATAAAATGGAATAAGAGTTATTCTCGAAACAGACCATGGAAAGTGAAACCAGGCCGTGAAACCATTATAGAATTAAATGCAATTAATGCTCCGCTGACGCTGTCAATTTTTTTATTTTTTTCATTCAATAACAAATTCATAGCAAGCCGCACGAAGCATGCCCTGCCAACTCCCGATTGCATTTTTCCAATGGCGAACGCGTCAAATGGCCGAGTGACGTCCATTGCAATGCTTTGTAGCTTATCGAGGCTTTCGACCCCGGTCTCGGAATATGCACAAAGCTTTCTCACCAGGGCCCCGCCGAGAATCGGGGTTTGCAGCGAAGACAGAGACACTTATGTCAGGGTTCATAGGACCGGAGGTCCCGAGTTCGAACCACAACCAGCCAAAACTTGACCGGGAAATCCTCCAGTCAGAAACGGGCTGGCCCTTTCGAACCGAAACGCTAACTCGGGGAGTTCCTACTCCCGAGTCCCGCCGTTTAGCGTGGAGTCAAGCTGTCGGAAACGCGATAATAGACGGTTGACGTCAAATACGATGTCAAGGGTTCGAAACTTAATAAGCTCNTCCTACCCCCGAGTCCCGCCGTTTAGCGTGGAGTCAAGCTGTCGGAAACGCGATAATAGACGGTTGACGTCAAATACGATGTCAAGGGTTCGAAACTTAATAAGCTCCAAGTTCCAACTCCACGCGGCCGCGACCTCGCCGATAATGCTGAAAAGAAAGATTAAGATTGTGGGTACTGGGCTACCTGGAACAGTTTGGTCTCGTGTTTTGGTAAAAGAAAAACTCACATTCAAAACTCCGAGGTTTCGAACGAGTGAGATAGTGGAACTTCTGACTCGTCAGTCCTGACTCTGATATTGTCCAGTTACTGTACAGGCAGGATTCCCGCTAAAACTGGATCTCCCAAGTCCCAACCTGTGTAAAAGCTCAGGGAAAATAAACACAAACATTCAAAATCTATAACCACCTAGCAATTGCTTTTTTAAGATAAAAAAACAATGAGCAATTCTTGTGACAATGAAAGTCTATAAAACGTGTTTAATGCAATGGCACTGAACAGTATGGGCACATGATCTACAGGAGACATCACTGGCAGTGGCCTGTATACAAATTCAACGGTAAACAGACTGTCCACGTTGTTCGAGAAATAATTGACAATTGCCATCCCCTTCCATTACACAGGTGGTGGGGCCGCAAAGTGAAATTAATATAGTCCGACCTTAATTGACTTGGAGTGAGCTAAGCTCTATACCATGTGCACTATTTTTTGGTGAATATTTTGACCAAAATTTGGTAAGAATAGTTGAAAGTGTAGCTTTCTTATTCAAGTTGCATAATTTAGATGTTTTAGGATTTTAATAATTAAAATAAAATTTCAACAAAAATTTCTTCACCAAATTAACAAATTTCATTGACAAAAATACAAATGATCTAAAATATAGTAAAATTAAAAAAATTAAATGACTTCAACATTATCTATTAGATAAAGGTGACTCGCAAAAAACTGTGTATAAAGCTTTTCACTGTCGCGAAACTATGCTATAATTTTTTTTATTTTTAAGGAGGTATATGAAAAAAGATCTTGATCATCCCGAACAATGCATTATTTCAGTATACGTTCTATATGCTAAACCATGTGAAAGAAAAACAATTTAGATCTATTAATTTCCTAAAGAAAGAATACGTTTTTTTGAGTTTGGTGTGGTCGTGTAAGGTTGTCGGTCTAAATGTAGTTAGATTCCATAGGAACAACTACCTATGAAAAATGAGAGTAGGGATGGCCAACTAAGAGCGAGTAGGATAAAAGACAACTGAAATTGTAGCGAATTATTTTCAGTAATGTGGTCAAAATTGTTCTTGAAATTTGTTACTTTGTAATTTTGTAATTACGAGTAATTATGATGCTTTGAGATGGATTTTAAAATTATTAAGATAATTAAAATTACGATTTAACTATTGCAAATTACCATTTTCACAAAAATTACTATGCCAAATTCCAACCCATTGAAAGCGTTTTAATTAAAGCTTATAAAAAGTAAGTTATTATCTTCCCAATTAAATGTGAAAGCATTTTATTTTTTTTCAATTAACTCATATAAAAAGTAAGTTGGAATCTTCTCATAATTAAATGTCAAAGCATCCTTTTCAATTCTTCTATGTTATTGGTCAACTAAGAGTAAGTTGGAATCTTCTAGCCCCAAGGGTTAGCTTAATTGGTAAGACATGCGCACAATCTCTCGGTACGGGGAGAGGTCACGGGTTCGAGCCTTGAGTCCTTTGGGGTTAGGTCATCTGTGAGGATGACCAGCCGTTTACCACCTCTACCATCCACTAATGTGAGGAAGTATTGCTGGGTTTTCCGTGGAGATTTCCTCTCAAAAAAAACTAGAATCTTCTAGTATTTTTCAAAAAAATATGTTCAAATTTAAATATCAAAGCATCCTTTACAAAATACATAGAATCTTCTCGTATCTTTCAAAAAAATATGTTCAAATTTAAATATCAAAGCATCCTTTACAAAATACGTATAAAATCAGCAATCGATTCGTCTTCAAATACATTAAAATGCTATTGTCTCCCTCCACGTTTATTTTTAAATAAATTCGTCTTCAAATACATTAAAATGCTATTGTCTCCCTCCACGTTTATTTTTAAATAATATATAATCAAAAATAATTATTCTTATAAGTTTATATAGGAGTATAGTTTAGTGTTTGGGATAAGTGTTTTTTTGGCATCTTGTGGATATTCTTGTCAAAGATGAATTTATGTGGATGTTTTGAGCCATTTCTTTAGTTCATTATCAAGACAATAGTGATGTTGAGATTTTTATTTTATTTTTTTCTTAGATACATATAGAATAGTAATATACTTATATGAGTGAATGGGTCAATAAGTTGAATTTCAATCAAATTATTCTATGAGGTCAGGAAGCCACATTCTAGTAATCATCAAGTCATCATCTTGATTCTATCAATTAGGATTTTCCACTATTTCTATTACCTCAAGGATTTTCCTTTGGGATCAATTATCTATATTTTGCTAAGTGTCTTTTGTCAAAAGAATTTGAGAAAACAAAATATGTTTGTTACAAGTTTAAATATGGAGGGGTAGGGTATGTACACCTTTGTAATATTTAGAAGTCAAACCAAGTTTAAATGTGGAGGGGGTAGGGTATGTACACCTTTGTAAACTTTAGAAGTCGACCCAAGTTTAAATGTGGAGGGGGTTTAGGGTATGTACACCTTTGTAGACTTAAGAAGTCAAACCATTCCGTGGAGGGGGTCCCTTGTCCCACAAATAAGAGGATCTCATACACCAATTTGGAGTGTGGCTTCGTCGTGAAGTTAAAATTAGATTATTATTATTATTATTATTATTATTATTATGACTAAAGTGTAGTTATTAAGAAGTTATAGGTGTTTTCATGTTTGTTATTTCATGAGGATGTTGAGTGCTTAGCTCTTCTCATTATGTCATCAAGTTTGTATGTAAGTTTGTTTGGAGTGTTTACACTTGATCCAAGCTTAAATATTTTCAATCACTAACCGTCACTTATTTCCATCTATCTGTAAGATTTTGTTAGGGGTCTACACTCGAAGTGTCCATATTGGATCCAAGTGGGTGGGGTCTTCATGGTCTGCAAAGTTTATTAGCAAAATGAATAATGGGAGCTAACTTGCAATCATAAATAAAGGAATTCAATTCCTTAGTTAGATCTTCAAACTCGAGCAATAGAAACCAACCTCAACAAAAGAGACTTGTAAAAGAATAAAAGCAATCCAACAACTAAATCTTCCATCCTTGGAACCAAGGAGAAAACCCCTTACTTTGTATGTGCACTCATTTATTGGAATGTTTCCAATTCTCTAACATAATCCAAGAGTTATAGAATCGTGGGTAGCAAATCATTTGACACCCAAGATCTAAGGACGTGTATTATTGCTTGTGACTGGGCGAGGCTACTTTGTGTTTCTTTTTCTCGATTGAGAGGAAAGTTACTCGACCTTTCGCTCTAGAAATTACTTCATGGGATAAAAGGAAATGTACTTGTCTTCTTGGTCTATTGAATCCAATCTAGAAGAGGATATTATAGCAACCACCTTGTGGGTTAGGTCGCCTCGGTTACCTCATCTATCTCTGATATTTTGGAATGAAAGCTCTCTTGGAGATATTTGAAACAAGTTGGGCCAATTTATTGACCAAATGGAATAAAGGAAAACTTGTTCTCTTGTGCATAAATACGTGTGGAGGTGGATCTAGAGAAGGGTTCGTTGGAGATGTTGCAAAAATATGGATGGTTGGAGCCACTATCAAGCCCTAGATTATGATCGGGTTCATTTTAAGTGCAGTGCATGTCATGTTAATGGGCATTTTGCCAGAAACTACCCAAAAATTATGGAGGATCACCCTCCCACAAATTAGTCATTGAATAAAGAATACGAGTTTAGGATGGTCCCTACTAGGCATAGAAATTCTTAGTGAAAGAGGTCGCAACAATAAAATTCATCCTAATAGGGGTCATCTAAATCAAGCAATAAAATAATTGAAGTTCTTGGAAATATAGAGGTTTTATGGAAAGAAAATGAAGGGGGGGGGGGTAATAGCTAGAAGAGCCCAAACATGGATCAACACATCATGAATGCGATGCAAACCATCCAAGTCACAAGTGGATCCAGATATTGATGTCCCAATAGGGATAGAGGGAAAGGAATAAGAGGAAGCATATGAGGAATTATTGGAGAAAGGACAAGGAAAGGGCATAGATTCTCACATTGATCCCCCTCAATGTAAGTTGCTAATTCGTTTAAGAATTTTGAATCTCTATCTTTCGTCGAAGTCCTAAAGAAAGTCCCTCATAACGCCCCCCTCCCCTCCTTCTCTCACAAAGGGATGGAAATCAAGCAAGGACTATAGCCAAAACATAGGCAATGTCATATATTTTCTTGGGCCATCAATTAAATCGAGACTCCCCTTGTTTAAGGTGAATAATCCTTCAAACATACTCAATTTGTAAGAATCTACCTCTGTACTCAAGAATTTGTAAGAATTTACCTTTGTACTAAAGAATTTGTAAGAAATATTATTAGTGGGATCAATCTTTGGTTTCTCTCCTTTACGTGCTTCAATGGGAGGAGGAAAAAACAAGTAGTTTTGATCATCCTTTTTTAGCTTTGCGTTAATAAGTTACTTGATTTGGATCCCCCCCCCCCCCCGCCCCTACAATAGGGGATGTGAGGAAGTACTACGAGGGTTTCCTACAATCTATTTCGTTAAGGAAAAAAGAAAAGAAAAAAAATGTTTGATTTAACCACAACGTTTTTTAATAAAATCATTCACCATTTTTAAATTAAAAATGATGCTACAAGCTTATATTTCTATTATGTCAAAATTGCTAAAGACTTCATCTTATCACAATAACCTATAATAGCATACTAGCATAAACAAAACAACCCACACAAATGTGTCCATTAGACGTAGCTTGGGTTGTTGGGAGGAATGATTGTTATCCTCCCCACCTAGGTTTAATCCTTGTAATTGACATGTTTGAGTCCTAATGAGCATATTTGAAGCACTTATTGAGACACCTCTGTAGCAACAATATCTGACCTTCCCACATTCCTTGTTGAATACCGAGGTGGTTTTTCGTGGACGTAGCAAACACCGATCTTCGATCTTGTGAACCACATGAACAAAAAAATATATATGTGTGTGTGTGTGTGTGTGTGTGTGTGTGTGTGAACTTAAAGGAAAACATCCCTTCTCTTTAACTAGTTAAAATCCACGAGTTTTGTATGTTAACATATAATAGGATCTAAGGAGAATCATAGTTATCATTGGAGGACAATGAATGAATACACTTGGTCCTCGAAGGTATGCAATGATGAGAGAGAGAGAGAGAGAGCTACGAAAAAAAAGATGACCAAGCAAGAAGAGTTAAAGTCAAGTTGCCTTAGAGAAAAGCACTTATGTTGTTCTCGGTTATAGGTACATGGAACTAGGCTTGGGAGGGGTCCCATCATCGGGGGGATTAGTGAGTGTACATGGATTTCTAGGCGCAAGGTATCTCATGGATGATCATCCTCATGCATAAGGCATGGTCCTTTTAACATATTAATAAGTTCAATCAACTCCTTCTGGTTGACTAATTTATTACACCCACCTCTTACCAATGCAAAATTTTGATGACAGCGGTACCCATCATTAGAAGCAAAGCTAGCAAGGGAGGTGGTGGTAGCATAGCTAGTTCCAATCGTTGATCTTGATCCCATGGATCCATACCCCAGTGGCTAGGGTGGAGGCACCACTACTAGTTCCATACTTAGTTAATCACCCCCGTACAGAGTCGGCATCTGAACCAAGAGCAGGAGTGAAAATATCACTTATCTTTAATCATAAAATTAAAAATACATTAACGTAATTCTTTATATTTTAATAACAAACTATATATATATCACAACTTTCATTTATTATAAATTATAAAAAATTATTAATATTTGTATTTCATGGTAATAAAAAAATCTAATAATAAAATAAGATAAACTTGTCAAATACACCAATATATATACATGAAAACATAATTACTTCAAATTAGCATTATTATGAATTAGACAATAACTCTTTAAATATTAAAATAAAATTGTAAATAAATAAAAATATATTTTAATATAGTAAATAAATATAAATTAATATCGAATTTGAATATTTAATTTATACATATTCTTAAAAATTAAACCTACTCGATGGTGTTAACCTATACCCTTTTTTAAATTCTACTATTCTTGGTGGAGTTGTACTCCTGCCCAAATATTACTACGTTGACAAACTTCACAAATTCTCAATATTGCAATTCACAGATTGGTCACAAAAGTTAGGGCTTTCAATGTCCTAACAGTAAGGGAGTGTCAAGCATTATAACTCTTTGATATACTTCCAAGGTCCATCAATATTACTTAAGACAAACTCTCAAGGCACTAATTAAAGAGGCTTGACCATGCCCTTAGACGTAATACCTGGCACCCATGTACTAGAGAGTAAACTTGCAGAGTGTTGTGTTCGATGCTACTGTTACCCCTTAGTTTTCCCAATGATTAGTACAAGGATTTACCAAAAGACTCACAATTCCAAGACTGCTTCTTCTCCTCTTCTTCTTCTTCTGCCCTTCTCTTGTATCATATTGTTCTTGGTCTTGAAGAAAATTGTAAATGAGATAACATGTACTTTTTGGTATGTAAAAGGCTAGACCAACTCTGACACTTATACTAGGCAAGTCATCATAAGTGTTTTTTTACTAAGACAAATTCACATGCTCATGGTCTAAATTTGTCGAAGTTTTTCACTCAGTAATGCCTCCAAAGCCATGAGAACATTCTAGTACATATGCCCTAGTCTATTGTCTTAATCCTACGTCTATTGCATTATCATGCATCTCATAATTTATCACCATGGACATGTGTTTAGAGTCAGTTAAAGTCCCTTAGGGTGATTATCATGTAATATTATTGTAAAGTATTGATTGATGGGATGTAAAAACCATGTGGAATGCCCCCACTTTAAAAAAAATGGTGGTTGCCCCCCATTTGGACAACTTAAACCCCTTAAATCATCCTACGCAACCCCCTAGAGACATATTCTTTTGTTGTTTGGATTCTAGAGACAAAATTCCTTGATTAATGTGATTTATGTTTGGAAATCCCTTATTTTGGGAATCTTGGGACACAATTCCCTGATTTTGGGGCCCGGAATACTTGTGTTTATGTTTTTTGTTGGGGAACCCTTCAATCTAGGGGTCGCAACTCTTGGAGACATTATCCCTCCATTTGTGGATGTTTCCCCCCGCATGTGGCATTTCTAAGCTTGGGTACACATCCTCTTGGATCTAGCTCACACATATGGTGCATTCTCCTTTGCATGAGCCCACACACTTGGCCATCTACTCCTAGAGGTGGTGTCCTCTCTCATGCATGAGCTTTGACACTTGGATAGGTACCTTTCTTGCTCCTAAAGTTATATAAGGAGTGATCCTTGCCTCATTTAAGTGTTGGTTGTTGGTTGTTTCTTGGAGCATTGGCCTTTATAATCATTCTCTTGTTTGAAGAGCTTCATTGGAATATCAAGTACAATGCTTTAGAGGTCATCTCAAAATCCATATTTTCATGTGTAGATTATCTCTTGTTTCATGTTCTTAATGTAGAGGTAAATTATACTATTAGATTGTCATTTCTTTCTCTTATGCTTGGCCATTAACGATGTATCATTACTCCGTTGGAAGAGAAGTATAGTAGGTTAATGCATATTATAATTCCTTTTTTTTCTATTAAGAAGATAAATATTTTTTGCATACTTACCTTAATCTGGATTATGCAATACTAATGTTTTCCATATAGAGTGCACGTTTAAAAAAAAGGAAGGAGAGTTCTAGTCTCTTTCCCTTTTCTATCTTACGGTGATGACCATAGAGACCAAGAGAAGGGTCTAAGATGACTTGTTTAAGGAGTTATGGTCATGGAACCCTAATGATGGATCATAATCCCACTAATGAAGGGCCAAAATCCCAAGATAAAAAGTCAAGAACCCTAAAAGTGAAAAATTAAACAATGGGAGCCCTAACTAATGTATTTTATATGATGTGTTGACTCCTTGACATATGGAAATCACCCCTTGACTCACTCAATGATGGAATATAAATGAAGAGAACTCTCAAGAGACAAAAAATAACATTCTATCATCTTTATCTTTGTTCAAGACTTCCTCTCAACTGCGGCTTATCTTCATCTCTAGGTTTTGATCAGCATTCAAGCATACAAGAGCAGGCACCCTTCCTCAAGCTCTCTTTCTCTTCCACATAGGGTGTTGTGGTTTATTTAATCCCACGGGGTTGTTGTTGGAGAGTACCGTGGATCTATCTTAGCCCACAGGCCGCAATCAAGGTTGTCGAGATCAATCGAAAGGTTTATGAGGCTTGATTGGAGGTGTGAGGTCGGATCCAAGAAAACAGAGGGTGTCAAGTTATGTTTTAACCCTACGATAGAGCTTTCATGGATTGTTCTATCCCTAGAAGAGGTTTTTTTACCGCTTTAGGTTGTTTTCGTCCAGCGTTGGTCGATGATTTTGTGTTCTTAATTGCCTTTTGTTTTGGCGGTCTGTGGGTTTTCTCTTCTTTGTGACTGGTTTTCTGGGTTAGTTGGCTTATTTTTTGGATTCCTTTTTTGGCGACCCTTTAGTTTTTGGGCTTATGACCTTCAACCATCCTTCCTCTTTGGGGGGAGGGTCCGGGCAGGAGCAAGCTCGCATCCCGTCCTCTTTCCGCTCCCCGGGGAAGACAAAAGCTATAAGGGCTATTGATGCAAAGCGTCATTAAGTGTTGGGAAAGGATCTATTTATGGATAAAGTGGAAGCCTTCGGTTGCAGAGCCTTGGTTGGTCGTTTGGAATACTGTAATATGGACAAGGGCGTGTGGGTGGACTGGGTTACGCTTCATTGGAAGCCTTTACTTGACTATGTCCCAACTATCAGTTTGTTCACTAACAAGTGGTTGGTTTTTGTGTTTTTGGAAGATAAGGATGCCTCCCTTATTCTTGGTTCCCTGTGGACTATTGGTAAAGGTTCTCTGGTGCTTAGTTGTTGGAATTCTAGCTTCAACCCGCTTCGGGAACGTGTTACTAAACGCCACCTTTGGGTACTTCTCCCGGCACTTCGACTACCGCTCTGGAACAAAGAAATTTTGGTGGGTATAGTGAATACCTTAGGGCACTTTTTTACTGTGGATGAGAACTTTCTTCATTCCTTTGACAAACGTATGGCCCAGGTACTGGTCGAAATCGATGTCTCGTGTGGACTGCTGGTAGATATTAACATCATTTGCAACGATTTGACTATTTACCAGAAGCTTGATTACCTGTATGTTTCGTTTCGCTGCAACTTTTGTCACAAGACGGGTCACCTCCGTCGCTCAAACCCATTTCTTCTTCATGGCCGATCTCGAAGGAGGGTGGACCTTCTTCCTCACTCGCCCCAAGTATCTGACAAGTCCTTGGAAAAACCTTCTTCTCCGACTCCTAAAGGTATGTCTTTTCTATCTCTCCCACTCATTATGAAGATTTGACAAAAAGAAAACTTCTTTATATTGAAGATGTGGAAAATTTAGCAAGCTTCAGTAACGGTTTAGCAGCTTAGCCGTATTTTTTACATGGTTGTCAAGAGGGTGTGTGTGGGCTTGTCAGTGATTGTGATCCTGGTGTGCCTCTTCTTGATGATTTTACCATAAACTTGGCTCTCTCAACCCCTGCCAGTGCTTCTTGTCTACCCGATAAGGACTCTGCTTGTATTGTCCCTGCCCCCTCGGTTAATGACAACCCTCTTCCCGTTGAGGCTCCCATGGTCTCGATTTGTCTTACATATCGGATGGAAGTCCCCTTGTTTACCATTAACGACTTTCCTCCTCTTCCTTTTGTTTCCTCTACTCCTGTCTCCATACCGGAGATTCCCCGGGATTTTCCTTCCTTCTTTGACCCGAACCTATTGAGTTTGCTTTCCATTTTTATTGATAAAACCCCCCTCTCTCCCTCTACCCTCCGTCTCGACTCTATCAGATTTGAAAATGTTACTATTCGTCGGGCTAGGAAACCTAAATCTTTAGTGGTAGCCGGGAGTTTGGAAAGGTCAGACCTTTTTGCTCCAATGTCTGTGCATATCAAGGATGTGACAAGGGCTTTCTCCCCTTCACTCAGTATGTCCTCTTGTCAGGTGCTTAGAGCAGCGTCTCCCACTATATTGGGTTCCTCATGAAACTCCTCTCTTTGAACATTCAAGGGTTTGGGGGGCTTTCCAAACAAAAAGCCCCGCGGTTACTTCTTTTGGATCTTAAGCATATATGGTCTTCTTCCAAGAAACCATGTGCGATTACCATCATACCCTCCTTTCTTTTGCTAAGCTTATGTCGGGCTGGGAGTTTTGTGCTATTGGTTCCTCTGGTCTCTCTAGGGGTTTATTAACGGGGTGGATCCCCCTGGTTTATCGTTGCAAAGCCTTCTCTACTTGTGCTGACATTCTTGTTAAAGCTAGATTCATGGGTCTTAATTCTAAACTTTCAGTGCTCAACTGTTACGATCCTTTTCTCAATTGGGAGGTCTTTTGGAATTTTGTTGTGGCAGTGGGTATCTTAGACCTTCCCAATCTCATTATTGTTAGGGACCTCAATTTCACTCTCTCTAATGATAAGATCCGGGGCACCAATGCTCGTATCGATCCTTTGGCTTCCTTCTTTTCTCAACTACTTGTCAACTATAATCTTGTTGATCTTGCCCCTTCTTGTGCGGGACCTATTTGGCGCAATGGTCCTATTGGGGTGGAAGGCATCAACAAAAGATTGGATCAGTTTCTGGCCTTTGACCTTCTGCTGCCTCTTTTTCCTCGTTATAGAACTTGGTCCCGACCCTTTGAAATTTAGGACCACTTCCCGATTTGCTTGGAATTGGATGATTTTACTTTCAAGCACTCTTACCCCTTTAAATTTAATCGCAACTGGTTATTGCATGCATACTTTCCACATATTGTTGAAAGTTCTTGGCTTCTTGATGCACCTCTTTCTGTTTAAAATGATATGTCTTGCCTGGTTTTCAAGCTCAAAAGACTCAAAGGTGTGGTCAAAGGATGGGAAAAGGAGTAGCTGAGGAAGAGAGGTAAAGACCTTGATGATATTGAGACAGAGATTAAGGCTCTCTTCGAGTCTTTTCCCTCAAGAATTCTTAATACTGTTAGTGCTCTTCGTTTATCCTCTCTGAAGAGTAAGAAAGGAAAGTTACTAGCTCATGAGGTCCTCTCTTGGAAACTGAAAAGCAAGGTTGATTGGATTAATCATGGGGATGCCAATACTAAATTTTTTCACAGTGTGGCTTTGGCTAGAAGAAATTTCAATGCCATTTGGGCACTAAAAACCAATGAGGGCGAGTTGGTTAATGATGGTGCTCTTCTAAGATCTACGAGGGAAGATTATTTCCCCTCTCTTCTAAATGATGAGGGTAACACACTCATATCCGACCAACTTAAGGTGATCAAGATGTATCCTTCATTTCTTATAGCTGAGGACTCATCCTCTTTCTGTTATGAAGTATCCTTATCTAAGGCGGAGTCGGCACTAAAAAGTTTCAAGAAGGATAAAAGCCCTGGTCCTGATGGATGACCTGTCGAATTCTTCCTTGGTTTCTTTAATCTAGTGGGAGTGTACTTATTGAGGGCTATTGAATAGTCAAGGAAAGAAGGGAGGGCTATTTCTTCTCTCAATTCAACTTTTTTAACCCTCATTCTGAAGTGTGAATTTCCTCAAACCTTTGTAGACTTCCGTCCCATTTCTTTGTACAATTTGATTTACAATCTTATTTAAAAAATTATAGCCACCCATCTCAAACCTTTTTTTGGATAAGGTCATTTCGGCTGAGCAATACGACTTCTTAAATTATCGTCAAATACTTGAACTAGTGGGTGTTACCCATGAAATTCTGCACACTTTAAAAACTAAAGGGAAGTCGGCTTTAGTGCTGAAATTAGATCTTATCAAAGCTTTCGACAGTGTGAATTAGACTTTCTTGAGGCTTGTGTTAATGTAGGTTGGTATCTCGCTGGATGGGGTAAATTGGATCTTGGGCTGTGTTGTTTCTTCAAATTTCTCGGTTTTGGTAAATGGATCTCCTTCGGGTTCTTTTTAGGTTTCCAAAGGTATTCGACAAGGTTTCCCTTTGTCCCGCCTTCTCTTTCTTTTAGTCATTGGGGTTCTCAGCTTACTCATTACCAACTCTAAATATAGAAGTTGCATCAAGGGGGTAAATGTTTCCAGATCTCTAGCTATAACTCATCTCCTGTTCGTAGATGATGTGGTGATGTTCAGATTGGGTACTTTGGAAGAATGGGTTGAATATAAGAATATGTTGGATCTCTTCTGCTCAGCAACGGGTATGAGCATCAGTGTTGAAAAATATTCCTTTCTCTTCAATAATGTTGGAGAGGAAATTCGTAGGGGCATCTTTGCTATTCTGCCAGTCAAAATGGAATCGATTGATCTTGGTTACCGCCTTAATCCTTTAGGTTATGCTATCAATGATTGGAGATGGATCCCTAAAAGTTTTGAAAAGAAAATCAGTCATTGGTCCTTTCGTTTTTTATCTCTGGGGGGAAGATTGATACTTATATGTTATGTGTTGTCTGGTATTCTGGTCTACTGGTTTTCGTTGGCCAAAATTCCCAAAACTATTTTGAACAGTCTTCTTCAAAGCATGTTCTCCTTCCTCTGGGGTAGCTCGGCTCACAGGCGTAGAATGCACTTGGTGGACTGGCATTCTCTTTCGAGGCCTTATGATTGCGGTGGCTGGAACATTAAAAACTTGGATTGGTTTAGTATGGCACTTAGACTCAAGAGTTTGTGGATGGTCTTGAAAGGCTCGTGGCTCTAGAATAATGTGATTAGGGAAAAATACCTCAAAAATATATCTATTGAAGATTGGTTGAGAAGTCATAATTTCTCTGTCAATGGCTCCTCTCTTTTTTGGATGGTTTCATTAGGTCTCTATCATGGTTAAGTTACAGGCTGGGTTGGAAAGTGGGTAATGGAAATAGTATTAAGTTGGGCATTGATCCTATCTCTAGCCTAAACTCTTCGTTTATCCTCTCTGAAGAGCTACGGGCTTACCTCTTGGATTATGGCATCTATACGCTTAATCAGGCGTGCAATAGGGGAGAAGGAGCTTCAACTCACTCTTATTGGTTTACTGCAGATGATTTAGACTTGGATGGTAGCTGGAGGACTGAATGGAACCTGTACATAAATGGATTGTCCCATGGAGGCATAAAATTAACTAACAATCCTGACTCTTTAAAATGGATGCACAATAAGGTGAATGGTGATGTTACCGCCAGCCTGGCTTACGATCTTATAGTTTCCTCCTTATTGTCAAAACCACAAGTTAAGTTGCATTCACAGATATGGTCATGGAAAGTTCTGATTAAAATCAAGTGTTATATATGGCTTTATCTGGCAAACTGCATCACTACTTGACACTCTTTGTTATTAAAGGGTTGGTATGGTCCCAATAGGTGCTGTTTATGCAAGGCTGAAGGGGAAAATGTAAACCATATGTTTGTATCATGTTTCTTTGCTCAATGAGTGAGAGAATTACTTTGTTCTAAGTACCATCTGACCTTTGCTTGGTCCGAGCCATCTCTTATGGAAAGTCTTCAAAGCTGGTTCATGTAGACTAGGGACTATTTCTATCTGCCATGCTTCCACATCTGGAACATTTGGATTTGTCGCAACTTATGCATCTTTGAGGATCGGAGTCCAGATACTGTCTCTTTATGTATCAGAATTATGGAGCAGCTCTCATCCTTCCCTATGGCAAGAACTAAAAAGAATATAAGGGCTATCAGAGATCCTCTGAGCATCAGTTATCCCTCTGGTTTTTTCGATGGGGCAGCTATCTCCTCGAATGGTGGAGTCGTTGTTTACTCTTGCTCTTGATCAATCTCTTACCTTTCATTTCAAACTGGGATGTGGCTTTAACACTTACTCTAGCCTAGTTGTTGGCTCTCTGGGCATTACTGTTCACTGCTTCTTCCATGGGTCTGCCTTCCCTTCATGTATGCGAAGATTCGTCTGTGGATATTAATTGGGCAAACTCTGAGGCATCGCTTTCTGCTTTGAACTTGGATTATTGGTGTGACCGCATTAAGGACATTAAATCTAATTTTCTCTCACTTGACTTCAAACACATCTACAGAGAGCACAATAAGAGTGCAAACTGGTTATCCAAGGAAGCACTTTCTTTAAGGGCTGGCCTTCTCTCATTCTCAGAACTTTTAGAAGGAGAAATCATTGGGAAAGGCCTGATTCAACTTTTTAAAGTTACTTTTTAATGTGCTAGTTGGCCCACTCATGTATGCTCTTTTGAGTTGGGGGCTCTTTTTATACATACTCTTTTAGGATTGTATTCCTGTTTCGTACCCCCTTAGGGGTTGGAGTTTTCTCACTCACCCCTAGTAATTCCTTGGATAGCACCCCTAGTAATTCCTTGTATAGCACAAGTCATATATAAGAGATAGTTTATAGTTGAATGCATGTTTATTTGGCCTCACATTCTTTCCAGATTTACTTGTGTAAATGTTTTTACAATTAAGGTTGAGTAAAAGAACAAGAACCCATAAAATTTTCATTCCATGAAAGTTCCACGGCACAGTGCTAATGTCTGTTTAAGGAAAAAGATAAATGTAAAATTATACTTTGAGACCGGATGAGGATATTACCTTCCTCTTTTACAAAGCACTTGCTCCATTTTGACGCAACTTTAGGTTGCGCCATAACCGACTCGATGCTGTTTGTTGGTATGGTCTTCACTGCGTTGCCATTTGAAGAAATCATGCTAAGAAAATGTTGATCAGATCCTCCAGGCCCCAGAAGCTCTTCATTTGCACGACATACGATTTTTTCGACACACATTCTTTCACATGTATCCGCTTCTTTCATTATTCTAGGGAGTAGTCTAACAGGTCGACTATTTCGCCCAGCGTTAGACTAATCCATCCACCCACACCATGAACGATCACCTCCTCCGGAGTCGGCGAAATTCATCCAACCACTATCATGGACGGTCCCACAGCCACTAGACTACTCCTTTATAGATGTTGCACTTATTCAGGTACGAAACCCGCCATCCATCCATCTTTTGTGCTGATCTTATCCTAGAATTCTTTTTACTCTTCTGAGTCTAAAGCTCTAAGTTAGCGAGAGAAGGTTAGGACTCAGGAGTAGATTTTGTATATTAGCAAGTTTCGGAAGCTGAAGCGAGCCAAACAAATTGGCTTGTGCTCCCATTACTTACATAAATTTCGGGGAAATTTATTGTGCCGCCGCCCTGGTCCCGGATTTCGTTTTTTTCATTTGCCTTTAAAGTGTAAAGTTCAAAGCCAGCGAGACAAAATGGCTTGTGCTCCAAATACTTCAAACAAAATTTTAGCGAGAGTTTGACTTATATCGATTTTTTCTGCTGGCTCTTGTCCTGGATTTCGGTTTTCATGTTTGCCTTTAAAGCCTACAACTCGAAACTAGTGAGACATAAGGCTTGTGCTGCAGGACTTCAAACATAAACGACCAAAGCTATTCAGAATTTGAAGTTGCTATCGGTGCTTGATACAGTACTTAAATTGACAATTTAAGTGCTTTGAAGCTTAAAGAATGAGGCTCCGAAATTTTCCTGTTCCTACCTCTTTATATTTACTGGATTTCAGTTCTAGACGTTGAATTCTCGAATTCTTTGGCTAATTTCTATGTGCTTTTTCAACAGGAAAAATGAAAAATGAAATCACTTACTACCAAATAATTCGAAAATAAGAATAGTAAAATAGGAGGAAAATTAGGAAATCACTGAATATGGAGCGTATAATGAAATCAATGAATATAGAACGCTAAGTTGGGAGGAAGACTGGAAGAACAGAAGATAGCTGTGGGACCCTTAGTGATAGTGGTTGGATGAATTTCGTCGACTCCAGAGGAGGGAATCGTTAACGGCGTGGGTGGACGGAGAAGTCTAACGTCGAGCGAAATCGTCGACCCGTTAGTCTAGTCATTACTTCTCCACCACTGCAATGTCATTACCATTTTCACCAGTAGTTTCTGGAACTTCAACGTTACTAATCATGCTTGGAACGGCATCTACTTCTGCTTTTGTCTTCAATGTTTAGTATTTATTACTATATTCTTTTAAACTCTTCCAGATTTAACCTCATGCCCCCTTTGAATCAGGCAAAAAATATTTTACATGCAGGAGTAATAAATGCTGTGACGGCAACACGTGGGCTATTGGATCTCAACCTGTTTTAGATCCAACAACCCACAGTGCTGCCCCTGCAGCATTTATTACTATGCTGCATGTAAAATATTGTTTGAATCAAAACACCTTTGAATTCCTCTTCAGATTCAACCAAAAAAGCATCGAATTCAGTTCCATTGTCCAGCACCTTTGGATTCCTCGTCAGATTCAACCAAAAGAGCATTGAATTCAATTCCATTGTCCATCTTCTTTGAACACAAGGCACTGTTGATAGTGGCGGTAAGTTTCTGAATAAAGAACTAAAATAAAAATAAGGAGATGAAACTATCTGTTCTCTACGAGCGTTTCATTTAAACAAATAAAATTTTATGGTCCATAAGCCTTGGAGGTGACAAATCCATCTCATTCTCCTCTCTGTAGAATTCTGATTCAGCCAAAGTGTCAAATCAATTTTCGCAAGAAATAAACAGGATCGTTTATTCTCTGCCTCTCGAACTAAACTATCCTTAAACAATTGCCCGTGATCTTCCCTTCAAAAACATAACAATCTGTCTCATAAAAATATTTGTTGTGATAGAATCTTTAATGAATTCTCAAGTGATTTCTTGATAAATTTTTAGGGCTTGATATGTGCCCCTTGGGTGTGTGGAGATATTTTTACCTTTAGGAGAGGGATATTGGTCTGTGTAGGGCTTGTTTTTATATTTCTTGCTGGTTACTTTTTTTACAGGGTTTTGTAGTATCATAGATTTGTATTGATACTTTTGATTCAAATGAATATTAAAGAATAGTTTTTTTCTTCTTGAATTTATTTTTTAATAGTCTGTTATAGAGTTTCTTTTGAAACTGAAACAAAATCAATTGCTTACTATCAATGAGCGGCTGAATTTTACAAAGAAATAAATAAATTATTTTTAACTTCCGCTAGGCTATAAATAGCCTATGAGACCTTGTGATTTTTGCATTTCCACCTTTTTCCTGTTCAGCTTGATGACTAGCTTCTCCAATTTCACTACTGTCCCTTCATTGAATAAATTAACCCAAGAACTAGTTGTCAAGATATTCAGTAACTGCCTCTGCTGTCCTTGAAGGGTGACGCTCTAAAATGAAATGTTTTCTGTTTCCACTTTTCAGGAGGTACAAAAAAATACACACTCCTTCTCAATCCAATTTCACAACCCTGTTGATGAAAAGTGATTCTTCATTGAGCAATAAACATTTTAATCCTCCATAATATATTACCCCTATATAATTTTTTTTTTCTAATAGTTACTAGGTGAGATTAAACATTCATGCACTTTAACTTAACTTACTGAGTCTGTTGAAACCGGTCTCGGTATATGCAACAACCATGTCTGACCAGGGTCCCGCCGACGATCAGGATTCCTTATCTTTCTTTTGCACAAGTGAAGATGGAGACACTGAGACAGTAACGGCATGTCATTGGCAGGGTTCACGGGACCGGAGGTCCCGATTCCCGAGTTCAAGCCACAAACCAAAACTTAACCACGTCACAGAAACGCCGGACCCCGGTTACTTGATCGAGTCTGGAGGGTATGGTGTTTAAAAACCCGACTGGGAGGGTCCCATGTTCCCATCCCACCGAATCACCGATTCCTAACTGAGTGGAGTCGAGCCGTCGGGGAACACGATAATAAACGTCATTATACTTACACGTTAAACACAATGTTGGTAGGGCGTGACATTTTAATAGTGTGAAATGTGACACGTGGTCTGAGTGCGGGGCCCAAGGCGAACTAAACGCAATAAGGTCCGAGAGTCGAAACTGGAAGAGATCCAAATTCCAAGTTCCAACCCCGCCCCACGTGCAGAGATCAAATTTGAAGGGTAGGTCCCATTTCACTTAGGGTTGTGGGAAATTTAACCCTTTAATGTTGACAAATAAAAATAAATCATTCTTCTCATTTGAAACTATAAGTGTGTACAACAAAATTTTATTATTAATTAAAAACAATGTATAGAAAAAAATCACATTAAGAAGAAATATCAAGTAGAAATATCAAGTGATTTAACATTTACATGGAATTAGTGAGGTAAACCATGTACTCTCCTGGTCCCTGGAGCATATAGTTTATTGAAGTTAGATAAGGGACAATTATGTAGGGCTGATGAAATACTCGGTTGTTAGGTTGTTGATAAAATAAGGCATTGGAATTTGGAAGGACCTTTGAATGGAAGATTGATTTAGCTTGATGGTGGCTCTATTGGTCAAGTGTGATTGGGCCCACCTAAAAGAAAAACCCCATAATGCAATACCTAATGCTTTCACGAAGAAACTTTTTTATTAAACCTAAATTCAACAGTTATTTTTAGAATTGAATCATGTCCTCCCCACATGCTCAAATCAAAGTGATCAAACAAAGGTCCCAATTTTAGGTGGATTATGGATAGTCCCTCCAATGTATATCGAGTTTATACCCCAATTCGAAGTGATCAAACACAATCCCCAATTTTAGGTAGATTATGGATAGTTCCTCCAATCTATATTGAGTTTATCAGCCCTATCGAAAATGTTAAGTATTTATTAGTCCACTATAAGGAAGAACTTTAAATTCTCCAACAAATATCACTACAAGTTGGGTGTCTAGTTTCTACCAAAGTCAACAAGGAAGACAAATCTTAAACACACGTTTGGGAGGTGTGCAACAACGAGGATGTTGAAATCATGTTCTTCGCTAGATCATTGCACTCCTAGTCCCTCATTCATGAACGCCCATCGAGGGATTCCCTTGTTTAGATATATTGGTTGTAGATATATTGGTAGACAATTTGTACTTCTTGTTTCCATTATTAGAAGGATGACAGGAAAACAAAGGGGTCAGAGTCTACAACATTTACAGTGTCAGTTGTTAAATATTTTATCCTTTAAACTATTGGATTTCATTAAATAAATTGGAACAATTCAAACACTTATATTCAAATATTGTTCTTTCTTTCACCCTATTGTTTACAATTCACGGCAGATAAATAACATTGACAGATTTGGAACTCAAATACAAGGCTCTTTCTTCTTGTTCCTCCGCCCAAACGAAGTTGTGGTCCTAGACTATAAAAAGTATACATTATTTTGGTTTTGATTTCATTTAAATACTGGGTTTTTTAAGGTTACATCTATTAAGTATTCGAGACTTAATTTGGCGTAAACACAATCGCATAATACATTAGAAATTTCAAACAACATTTTAGATTGAGAAATTTTAAACCCTTATATTTATAGAACCAGAAGGAACTCCAACAAGAAACACATTTAACTTTTATCCACATGTAAAATGTTACACAAGTGTAAAATGCTATACATACATGTAAATTCACGATAACCAAGTCGACAGGTTAGCTCTGCATAATCTTCTGGAGGAAATAGAAATTAGGGAGACACTAAAGCATAGAATTGGAGAGTTGAGAGTCCGAGTCCCGACCTCTGACTGTCCTATACTCGTAAACCCAAAATAACGTTTCTTTTCACATACTTCACCAATCTCTTTAAGTTTGGGGAAGCTCAATCCAGCCTACCCAAAGTTCTACCTTTGCTTCTCTTGAGCTCCGACCTGTGAAAAAGGTGGAACCTTCGAGTTTCTGCCGCAGAAGACAACGAGGAATTAGAGTGTGCAATCGTTTCCTTCTACATAAAGACGATTGGAAGCAACGCCATCTCAATTCCACAATATCCCGACGTTCCTGAGTTGGTTTACCTTACCCGAGGTAGGCGAATGCATGTTTGTGTATTTCACATGATTACAAAAAAAATCATTTTATAATTGCTTCTACATAACATAGATATATCTATGTAAGTGAGGGAAAACTGGGTATTGTTTTCCCGAGGTTTCCACAGACTTTTAGAGATCATTCTTCGTTATGAGGGCGCTTAGGGTGTAGATCACAGAGCCCACGGGAGAAAGAAGAAGAAGAAGAAGAGGACTCAAGTCAAAAGGTGAGGTGAGTGAAAAGGGGAGACGTAATAACGATATTTGAAGGAGAAACCCACTGGTGCTATAATGATCGGAACGCGCCTCTCTAAATCATAGCCATTGTAGACATAGGAAACCCTCATAAACAGCTCGGGCGCAAGAGTTACCATGTAAGCATCTCGACAAATTAAGTAATGATAATATTCAATTAGGTATATGACAAATTCTTTCGTTTCTTTTAGAAATGACTATATGCATATTGTACAACCATTCTCTCTGGCTGGCCCTCCATTCCAGTGGCCTTTGTCTCTATTGCCTAAACCCCTTCCTCCGATGAGACAGGTAGACTAAGCGGCCTAGGTGGACCGTGGGAGACTAGGAGTGCTGATTCAAATGATTTTGACCCCAGTAAATGAATGGAAATTGGAATAAATCCTAGAGTCCTGGACTAACTAGTATAGGGTGTGATTCATGAGCACAAACAAAGGGCAGCGTGCTGCTAGCATACTACCAAAGATCCGTCATCCCTGTCTTGTGGTGGTCATAATAGAAATGTCTAGCATTGGGTGAAACTCTGGTTTGGAAACTTACATACCCTGCATTGGACCAGGTTAGGTTCAAATCTAGCAAAGGTTGCTCAATGCATTATAAATTGCAACTTGTAAGCTATAACCCAAAAAACAACACCATTAGTTTTTCCTTACGAAGCCTTGACAGTGGAGGGTTTTAAAATTAATTCACCATCCATAGATATAACTCATATGAGTATTTAATTTCACATCATATACTCAAAAACTCAAGTGACTTGTAAGTTGTGAGATCACGTGACTCGGTGAACAATAGGATGACAGATGGAAAATCGAATTGGCAGGGGGCATCATCTCATACCAAGATTTAATGAAGTAAGATGACACATGGAAAATCGAATTGGCAGGTGGCATCATCTCATACCAAGATTTAATGAAGTAAGATGACGGATGGAAAATCGAATTGGCAGGTGGCATCATCTCATACCAAGATTTAATGAAGTTGGTGTATCAGTAATGCATGCTAATGTCACTAAATGCTTTGAAAGTGAACATCGAAGCGTGAGTCATAATCCTGACTCACCGACTTGAACTTGGAACTAGGGAGCCTAGTGGCCCACCGTGGTCCGTGTCGATTGGGACTGAGATCATTATCCATGATCCGACTATTCAAGGGCACTTGGGAAGACTCTGAGTCACGACTCTCCCATAGTCCACTGAATCCCTGGATAGACAAATTTTGTAGTTGCCCTTCTGTTGAAAATTTACCGAGGCTTACTCAATTTCATTATTGAAATGCTGGAAATGAAACTTAATTTTTTTTGCATGGTAAAATTCCTTGTGGCCTTCTATGACATTTAAAATGGCCTTTGAAGGGCTCTAAAGGATTCAAATTTGAAGCCTGTCCGCGTGGCTAGTCTACACATCTCCGTTTCCACGTGGAAAAATGATCAAGGAAGTGGGTACCTTCCCAACAATTTAATTAAAAGTACATTTCGAAGTACGAGGTCTCAAATGAATGAGACACTTAGTGGAACTTCTCATAGACTCCGCACATGAATGAATAAGAGTCTCTTTGAAGCTCGCCCGAGCTAGGATCAAATTTGAAGGGTAAGGTCCCATTTCATTTTGAAGGTTTGTGAGAAATTGAACCGTTCAATGTTGACATGTAAAAGTAAATTATTCTTTTTATTTGAAACTGTAAGTGTACAAGAAAATTTTATTATTTATTAAAAACAATGTATAGAAAAAAAATGACAATAAGAAGAAATCCCCAGTACCTGGAGCATATAGTTTATTGAACTTAGATAAGGGACAATTCTGTCGAGTCGGTGAAATACTCGATTATTAGGCCGTTGATAAAATAAGGCATTGGAATTTGGAAGGACCTTTGAATGCAGGATTGATTCAGCTTGATGGTGGCTCTATTGGTCAAGTGTGATTGGGCCTACCTAAAATAAAAATCCCATAATGTAATACCTAATGCTTTCACAGAGAAAGCATTAGGTATTACATTCAACAATGATTTTTAGAATTAAATCATGTGCTCCCCACATGCTCAAATCAAAGTGATCAAACAAAGACCCCAATTTTAATTGGATTATGGATAGCCACTCCAATGTATATAGAGTTTATACCCCAATTCGAAGTGATCAAACCAAATCCCCAATTTTAGGTAGATTATGTATAGTCCCTCCAATCTATATCGAGTTTATCAGCCCTATCGAAAAGGTTAAGTGTTTATTAGTCCACTATAAGGAAGAACTTTAAATTCTCCAACAAATATCACTGCAAGTTGGGTGTCTAGTTTCTACAATAGTCAACAAGGAAGACGAATCATAAACACACATTTGGGAGGTTTGCGACAACGAGGATGTTGAAATCATGTTCTTCGCTAGATCGTTACACTCCCAGTCCCTCATTCATGAACGTCCGTCGAGGGATTCCCTTGTTTAGATATACTGGTAGACAAATTGTACTTCTTGTTTCCATTATTAGAAGGCTGATAGGAAGACGAAGGGGTCGGAATCTAGTGACATTTACAGTGTCGGTTGTTAAATATTTTATCCTTTCAACTATTGGATTTGATTAAGGAAATTGGAACAATTCAAACACTTTTCAAGTATTATTCTTTCTTTCAACCTAATGTTTACAATTCACGGCAAATACATAACATTGACAGATTTGGAACTCAAATACAAGGCTCTTTCTTCTTTCTTCTTGCTCGTCCGCCCAAACAAAGTTGTGGTCCTAGACTATGAAAAGTATACATTATTTTGGTTCTGATTTCCTTTAAATATGGGGTTTTTTAAGGTTACATCTATTGAGTATTTGAGACTTAGTTTGGTGGAAACATAATTGCATAATACATTACAAATTTCAAACAACATTTTGGATGGAGAAATTTTAAACCGTTATATTTATAGAACCGGAAGGAACTCCAACAAGAAACACATTTAACTTTTATCCACATATAAAATGTAACACAAGTGTAAAATGCTATACATACCAGTAAATTCACGACAAACAAGTCGATAGCTTAGATCTGCATAGAATTCTGGAGGAAATAGAAATTAGGGAGACACTGAAGCATAGAATTGGAGAGTTGAGAGTCTGGGTCCCGACCTCCGACTGTCCTATACTCGTAAACCCAAAATAATGTTTTTTTCATCGACTTCACCAATCTCTTTAAGTTCGGGCAAGCTCAATCCATCCTACCCAACGTTCTACCTTTGCTTCTCTTGCTCCTACTTGTGAAAAAGGTGGAACCTTTGAGTTGCCCACCACAGAAGACAACAAGGAATTAGAGTGTGCAACCATTTCCTTATACAGAAAGAGGATTAGAAGCAATGTCATCTCAATTCCACAATATCCTGGTGCTCTTAAGTTGGTTTACCTTGCCCAAGGTAAGCGAATGCATGTTTGTGTATTTCACATGATTACAAAAAAAATCATTTTATAATTGCTTCTATATAACATAAATATATCTATGCAGGTGAGAGAAAACTGGGTATTGTTTTCCCTAGGTTTCCAGATACTTTCAGAGATCATTCTTCGTTATGAGGGTGCTCAGGGTGTAGATCAGAGAGCCCATGGGAGGAGGAAGAAGAAGAAGAAGAGGACTCAAGTCAAAAGTTGAGGTGAGTGAGGAGGGGAGATGTAATAGCGATATTTGCAGGAGAAACCCACTGGTTCTATAATGATGGGAACGAGCCTTTCTAAATCATAGCCATTGTAGACATAGGAAACCCTCATAAACAACTCGAGCGCAAGAGTTACCGTGTAAGCATCCCGACAATCTAAGTAATGATAATATTCAGTTAGGTATATGACAAATTATTCCATTTCTTTTAGAGATGACTATATGCATATTGTACCACCATTCTCTTTGGCTGGCCCCCCATTCCAGTTGCCTTTGTCTCTACTGTATAAGCCCCTTCCTCCGATGAGATAGGTAGACTAAGCGGCCTAGGTGGACTGTGGGAGATTGGGAGTGCTGATTCAAATGATTCTAACCCCAGTAAATAAATGGAAATTGGAATAAATCCTAGAATCCTGGACTAACTAGTATAGGATATGATTCATGAGAACAAACAAAGGGTGGCATGGTTCTAGCTTGCTACCAAATATCCATTTTCCCAGTCTTGTGGTGGTCATAATAGAAATGTCTAGCATTGGGTGAAACCCTGGTCTGGAAACTTCCATACCCATTGGACCATGTTAGGTTCAAATCTAGCAAAGATTGCTCAATGCATTGTAAATTGTAACTTGTAACTTGTAAGTTGTAACTTGTAAATTGGACCATTAGTTTTTCCTTACGGAGCCTTGACAGTGGAGGGTTATCAAATCAATTCACCATCCATAGAGATGACTCATATGAGTATTTAATTTCACATCATATACTCAAATACTTAAATGACTTTTAAGTTGTGAGATCACGTGACTCGGTGAACAATAAGATGACAGATGGAAAATCAAGTTGGCAGGTGGCATCATCTCATACCAAGATTTAATGAAGTTCGTGAATCAGTAATGCATGATAATGCCATTAAATGCTTTGAAAGTGAACATTGAATTGTGAGTCACAATCTTGACTCACCAACTTGAACTTGGCACTAGGCAGCCTAGTGGCCCATCGTGGTCTGTGTTGATTGAGACTGAGATCCTCATCCATGATCTGACTATTCAAGGGCACTTGGGAAGACTTTGAGTCTCGACTCTCCCATAGTCCACTGAATCCCTAGATATGAAAATTTTGTAGCTGCCCTTCTGTTGCAAATTTACCTAGGCTTACTAAATTTCATTATTGAAGTGCTGGAAATGAAACTAAATTTTTTTTGCATGGTAAAATTCCTTGTGGCCTTCTATGACATTTAAAATGGCCTTTGAAGGGCTATGAAGGCTTCAAATTTGAAGCTTGCGCCCGAGTATGATGTCATTGTAGCTTAAAACCCTTGTCCACGCACCTGGAGTTTGAATGAGCCCACTGGCCCAGCCTCATTGTGTACGGTTTTGTTTAAGCTTGAAATGAACCGCACTCCGTTTGTACTTTTCCATCCATAAATTCAAAATTTTAGACATAAAATTAACTTTTAATGCCTGATCTCACGTACTTTTCTGTGAATGCAGTTTTTTATGATGTACGTTTTGTTGGTCTCATAGAGGGCCTTCCGCGGACTATAGCTGCACTACATTTCTATGTGAAGCTCTCATCATTACACCAAAGCTTGCTCTAAGCCCGCTCAGAGTGCGCTTTTTCCATCCATGTGCGGAGGCTATCAGTCATGGACATGTTGAAAAGGACAATAACTACAGCTCTAAACTATGACGTCTTTCTGGGCTATTCAATTTAAACGAAACTATATTGTTTTTCTTAATTTAAAACGGAGCAAATACTGAATGGTGAAAAAAACATGTTTAATGACTTGCTGGTAACATAAAGAGGGTTTTTAAGGTTATTTGTATTTTTTTAGGTAAGTTTGGGTGGAATTTGGTAACACTATTTGTTATTGAAAATGAGATTTCCAGTGTTAAAATTGCAATTTTTAATGCAGAAATGTATTGAGGGCCCTAGTTACCTTGAGATATCCAGATTATGCAATTCCAATCACTGAAAACTACATTTGAACAATTTCCACCAGATTTTGACTAAAAACCTTGCCGAATTGTAGATGCAAATGATCTAAAATTTATCTTACTCCGAATTTCTTTATTTTATTTTTTTTGTCTTTTAAATAGAACGTTGAGTTTGAATAACATTGAAATTTTGATTGATTAAATCAATAATAATAAAATAAAAGATTGATTAAATTAGTTCCTTCTAGAATGTGGTTGAACGTTCATATGTTAATAGAATGTGGTTGAACGTTCATATGTTAATTTTTTTTATTCTATGTATTAATTTATATTATTATTTTAAATTTATATTAGAATTATCGATGTAAGATGAGATGAGTAATGGAAGCCATATCACAAAATAAAATTTAAATCATAAACCTTTCAACAAGTATAGGTTCTCAACCATTCAACCATAACTATTGTCTTCTTGCTATTTATAAAAAAGAAAATTTAAATCATAAACCTTTCAACAAGTATAGGTTCTCAACCATTCAACCATAACTATTGTCTTCTTGCTATTTATAAAAAAGAATATTTTTAAAAGAAAAAAAAATACAAGATTTACAAAATTGACACAATAGAATACAAAAATCAAGATGGAAGCGCACAATTGACACAAAATAAACCTAAACACAATGTTATCAAGGGAGAAGCCCTTAAATTTGGAAAATAGAAAAATTACACGAGCCAAGGATACTGATTTAGAGGCCCTGGGCTGTATTCTAATTAGTACTAAGGCTCATCTAACAATCAGGTCTCATCCGTTGGAATATCTCTATACCTAAACACCGAAGGCATTTATTTACACATACAGCCTATGGTGTCTCATGCTTGGCAGTGCATACATGTGGAGCAGGTGAGAAACCCAACACCTTAAAATTTACTTGCAAAGAATCCTGAGGTAGTCTGAGTGGCCAGGAATAAGATTTCAAGAATGGCAAAGATTTAGTCAACAATCCATTTTTGCATCAGTGTCTTACATGCATAAAACTGGTATTTGTACCAGAGATGTAAATGTAAGAATATTGAGAGAGGATGAGCATATGAAAAGTGAGAAACAAGTATAACTATATGTAATCTAAGGAAACAAGTCAATAAATCTTGTCATGAAAAGAACGAAAGTCTTCGATTCTGACCAGAATAATGTAAGCTGTATGAGTTTGAGCGATGGGGGAATTCAGGAAAAGGGACTTCCATGAAAGAATTGAGAGGCTGCATATTTGCAGGGTTTTGCAAGTGTGAAGGCGATTTCTTGATCTTCAATTGACTTGGAGAAAAATAAATTTAACACTGAACCTTGAGACTTGGGATGAGGATGTTACCTGTTTCTTCCGCAAAGTAGACGCTCCAGTCTGTCAGCTTGGCCTTTGGCTGCGTCTTATCAGGCTCGGTGCTGTTCTGTGGCATGGTCATCATTGCGGAGTCATTTGAAGAAATCATGTGGACAAAATTTCCTGGCTCCTCGAGCTGTTCATTTACAAAACATAGGGTTTCTCTTACACACATTATTTCTGATGGTTCAGCGTCATGGAGGCTCCTCCAAGTCTTAGCTTCTCCGCTTCTGCAGTTATCTCTATCATTTTCTACAGTTTCAGAGTTGCTTATCAAGCTGGGAACCAGCTCGTCTGCTTCTGCTTCCATATTCAATATTTCGCTGCCATTTTCTTTTAGATTCCTGCCGGATTTAATCCTGGAGTTCCTTCGAATCAGAGCACCCGAGGATTCCTCGTCCGAAAGAATATTGAATTCGGTTTCCATGTTCACCTTCTTTGAACAGGCCGAGACACAGCCGCAGTAAGTACAGTAGAGAGTTCAGATTCCACAGGTGACTATTCTATATGTTCTTCGTCTGTAGAAATCTGGTCCAGCAAAGGTATCATATCAATTTTCAAAGAAAGACTGCCGCATTTAATCTCTACCTCTCCAACTAAATTATCTTTAAATAATGGCGCATGATCTTCCACACAAACATATTTTGTTAAAGACGGTGATGATTGATAGCTAACCTGAAGACTGAAAGAAAATTGCTTGCTTGCGAATCTGCGATTCATTAATTCTATGTTGATTTCCTGGTACTCGCATATGCACAAACTTTCTCCGCATGGTCCCGCCCAGAATCACATTCGGTGATTTGTTTATACAAAGGCGAAGAGACAAACAATCATGACAGGTTCATGACATTGGACACGAAGGTCCCGAGTTCAAACCTCAAACAAGACTTTAACGTGAAATCCTCTCGTCACCGACACGTCACACAATGAGTCCAGCTGTCTCTAAAAAGACGCCAAAATCCACTGGTCATTCACACGACATACAGTAGAGTCCAGCTATCTATAATGGCATCTATAATGACGTCAATGTTACAAACGTTTTGGTTGACGTCAGACATGGCGTTAGTTTCACGTGTTTTTTTTAAATTCGTCGAAACCAAAGGAGCTGCCTAACTTGGGGACTTTTTTTTTTTGACTTACTAGCTGATTTCTTTGGACAGAAACTACAAAAGTTTGTAATTTTTGTTGTTTGTTAGGTAATTTTAAGTTCAGGAATGAAATTAGGTGATAGAAAAACCTTTGAACATTCACACTGTAAGATCTAGCAGTGTTTTTCGAAGTTTTGAAAATTCTGTGAAGATTCATGTAAAAAAAAACTGATAAAAACCTGCAGGAAACAGAGGTAAAAAAATCCCCTCTTTAAACAACTCAGAAACGAAATCAATAATCGCAACTAAATCAGTGTCCACAATCATTAACCAACTTATAGTAGAGCAATAATTGTTGCTGTAGACTCAGACTCATTGCTAACCAAGAAAAAGACCATAATATCATTAGATCTTAACTTCTTGAGAACAATAAAGCAAATTAATTAATTTTTGCTATGTCTAATCATTAACCAACCTACGGCGTCTAAGTTATATATTTATAATATTATATCATCAAGTACAAGGTCACTAAGTAGAAAAACTTCCTAGTGTACTGTTCTGATGAATGAGTTAGTGGAAGTGCTGACCCACACAAGGAGATGGTCCATCGTATACAATTAATCTATTCTATCTGCAGGAGTCCGCTGAACTCCTACAACTGTAAGTTCTGTAACTCAACAGTCCATTTTCGCATCAGTGTCCCGCAGGCATAAAAATATACAGCGGGGAAGCTTTTGAGCCATCCGTGATCCCTCTTTGGCTAACTTTGCAATTCATGAATCACAAGATTCATGTGACAATTTTCTCATCTTCTAGGAGAAAGGACAGATTTGGGAAGTATTTGATTGGCTGTGGGGGCTATCACATTTTAGGAGGGAAGTTCAATATTTTTTTTTTCTTTATTTTTAATCAGCGTTTTTGTGTTTATTTTTACTAATGAACAATAGATTATTGATTAACATCCTCGAAACACAATTTGTCAAATTCTGGTTTAGTATTTAGAATTATATTTATGTTCTCTTTGTTTATTAGTAGATATATGCATGATGATATCAATCTCAGAGTTGGGCTCGTCGATTGCAAGGTTGACATTATAAAACAACATTCTCCTAATCCAGATTTTAAGCTCATTTAAAATTTCGCCATTGTAAGAACATGTTTTTCAAGAGACCTTTGCTTATGTCAATCTCAACACACATTATAACAGATTTTTAGCTCATTTAAAATTTCCCCATTGTAAGAAAAGAGACCCTTGCTTATGTCAATCTCAACACACATTATAACATATATGAAAATACCCTTGTTCTGATTCTGATGTAACTAACCAAAGTATTGTTTATATCTTTAAGAATGGATAAATATCAAAAGCAAAGGAGCAGATTTGGAAACCTAACTCAAAGTGGCATTTTTTTATAAGCATAAAGGAAGGATCAAAGACGAGAAACCAAGGGATTATAAAAAGGCCCATGCTCTACCCCAAAATGAGGGGATCCTCTAAAATTCTTTGAAAATTAACATGGTTTGAAAACTGAAATATCTAAAAAAATTAGAGGAAATTTCAACTCAAAATAGGCCTTTTAACACTAATTCAAATTCCATGTCATCATGTGTTAGCCAATGAAATTGCTTTAAATTTGAAATACCGTATAGGTCTTAAACAAAATTTTAATATAAATTTGGGGATAGGTATCATAAAAAAAACTACTTTTTGTTTGTATTTTCGACATATCTCCTTGTGTTTTTAAACTCAAATTTCGATCGGGAGAGCTCCCTTAATGTGAAATTAAATTCCACATCCAACGAGTACCCACTCGGCATACTTTTGACGGACCCCGCTACCCAAAAAACAAGAAATACCTGAAAAAACGTGATGATGATACTCGATAGGCCGAGTGGGTACTCGTTGGATGCAGAATTTAATTTCGCATCCAGGGAGCTCTCCCGATCGAAATTTGAGTAAAATCACAGGGAGATATGTCGAAAATACTAACAAAGGCCCATTTTGAGTTGAAATTTCCTCTAATGGGAACTTTGCACAAACATAAACCTCACATTGTTTTGTCCATGTCAAATAAATCCAATGGTACAACTTTGAAATAGAGGGCCATAAACTATTGAATCTACATTCATGACTAAAGAGGATTTGTAAAATAATAGTAAGTCTATAACATCTAATTCAAAGACCTCTAACTTGGACACCTCTTCAAATTTATCCATGATATACACACTAGACATACGCGAGTTTGAAGTCATTGAATTATATCATGTTTGTATATCTTGTTGTTGTTGAGGGCAATGTGTAGGTACAAACTTGATTGAGAGCTCAACGGGGATCTACTTCAAACATCCGGAATAAGGTACGCCCCTTGGTCCCTTAGTGTTAATTTCTATTCTTTGTTTAGCATGATTGGAAATGGGTTTATTTCTAGTGTCATCTTGTTTGTTGTGGTCCACCCCAAGCCATAGGAAATCTTCTCCGTAACACCATTTATTTATATTATCCTCTCACACATAAGTCAAATAAGATATTTTCATGTACTATATTACATTATATATATGTACATAATAACTCAAAAGATTATATATATATATATATATATATATATATATATATATATAACCCAATCAATTTATTTAAATAAAAAATATATTAAACAAGTGAACAAACACACACACACACACATTTTCAACAGTTATTGGTACGTTTAATACATAAGTAATATTTCAATAATTCATGAACAAAGTTACTAATATCTAATGTACCCATACTAATTTGTTCATCAACCGACCAATCACAGTAATGTACTCATAAATTGGCGTATATATGGCCAACACACACATCTTAAGTGTGAGTACTAATAATCATTATTATATGCTTACAAATAATATACAAAAGAACAATTTAAACAATGCATCATTCATCATTTTAATCATTCATACATAAGCAATAAAACTGAATTAAATAAACACATCAGAAAATTGAACATATAATCATAATGGTTTATAACAATGAAGAACACTATCCAATCCATCATCGATCCCATCCATCCCCAGTAGTATTCCACCCATCTAAACACCACTATTCCATCACTTGACCTCACTATTATGTCCTCCGTTGCAATATATTGTGGCATCGGCTATACCGACCTAACCATATATAGATACTATAAGTGGAAGTGTTGACTACATCGACCAAACTTCCATAATAAGCAACCACTAGTTGTCATCACACATCTAGGGGAGCGTTCTAACCACACCCCTCCCATGACTCCGGGTTTTGGGGGATAAATGGTGGGAAATGCATCCACCCCCTTCTAGTAATAGGGTCAACACCCTACATTAGCCATACTATACAATCACTTTTCTAATGGGTCTTTTCATCAAACAACCACTTTGGGAAAGTCACAGTTCCTATAAAAAGTCACACTCACCCACAAGTCATAGAAATATTGGAATTTACAATTTAATAACATGAAAATTGTTATAACATCATTATTCTCTTGATGTCCAAGATATCTCATGCCTCTTGGAACTGTAGGAATCTGACTATCTCATAGCCAATCAACATGTGGTTTAGTTCATCATTAACCTAAAACTCATATATAATCTTATCTAACTCTTTTAAGTGATAATCTATATCATTGAAATAACATTTAAATACTCATGTAATTTCATTTGTAGTATACATTATATACTTGTTTTATTATCCAAAGTACAAACTGGATTGGCATCCGCATATCTATTATCAATATTTTGCATGCAATTTGCATGTTCAATTGAAATAACATATTCATCACCTTTAATAATGTAAATGATAAATTATATTTAGTGTCCACACATCGAGTGTCCACATGTTCACATAAAAACGATTTTAATCATTTTAACTAAGTCCTGGCATATAATAAGAAATTAAAATGCTAAGTTAATTGATATTATGGTTTTAATTAACAACTGTCAAATATGGGGCATTACAACTTGGAAGTTGGCAGACGATGGAGTTCTAGTCAATTGGTTGGATAGAACAAGTCGATTGCTCATTGTATAGTCGATAATCATAAAGCATGCATGGATTTAACATACACTTGGACGATAAGAAGCTCAATGAGTGGTCAACTATGGTTGACCCAGTCAAGTCAACTATAACATAATAACTATATTCAGTTATGAAGTTATAAATAATCATTAATGAATAGTTAGATGTAACTAACTCAGGGAACATGAGCTAGTGTATGCATTGCAACTATAAATATGATGTATTGGAAAAGGCAATGTAACGAAGATGTATTGTGTATACTAGTACACACATAATGAATTCATGCTTAATCTGTTGTGATCTAGTAAATCGCTATTTTAGGAACTGGTAAAGAGTGTTGCTAAAAGATGACGGTTAAGCTTACTGGATTGTTGGTTTTCCCCACTAGATGGGTTTCCAAGGTAATTTATGTTTACTATGTGAATTTGTTGTGTGCCATTTTTAATATGCTCAACTATAAGAATCATTATGCATACTCATTGTAATAAGTATTAGGACCCAACACCTTGCACCTAGATATATGAGGGATACAACTTGAGGAACAACATGACGAAGTGGTTTCATTGTTGAGGACGACTTGTTCTTGTTAAAGACAACATAGGGTTAGTATTTTCTTCCTTATTCAAAGACGGAGAGAATCACATAGCACAAGCAACATTGTTTTTTGTTTTATGATAGCAAGTATTTCAAACATTTGCTAAACTTGTGTTGCAAAAAAAATCATTGAATCCTTGGTGGCTTAAGACTAGAAGGAATTACTCTAAAATAAATCCAAGGAATACCCTCTGACTAGAGACTCCACCCCTCATATAGAATCCACTGGGGACAATATTCATTCACCAGAAAAATTGTAGCCTAGATCTATTTTAACACGATCTAAGTCTAAGGGAAGACTATCTCTCCCTCTAACAAACCTTGACTGGGTATGGAAAAGGAAGAGGGTTTCTCAAGCTAGTGTCAAGAACCTAGAATTCATTATCCAATTACCCTTCATTGTTGATAACACTAAGAACCCTCCAAAAGCATATCAACCAGCACATATAGTGTCATCCTCCAAATTAAAATATGTCATTTTTGATCAAGATTATCAATTGGGGGATATTTCCCATAGTCCCCTCTCTTTTAACCACTTGGTAAACTTCAAATCTCATACTCACATTATTCTCCCGTAGGAAATAAAGGACCTTTTACTCATACACTATTTCCCTCAAACATTTTCACATATTTTCAAGTGCTAGTCGTGCCTACCCTACAAGTTTTTGTACACCATATACCTCTCCTTATTACACACAACTATAGTTAGGCATCGACCCTAGGTCACAAACATAACATGGCACTCCCAAATCCTCCAAACCCTTGGCTAGTATCCAAATTCAAGCTCCTAGTGCTTGCCCCAACCAAATCAATTGGTAGAACCACTAGAGGGGTGCCTTAGAGTGCTACCCAAGTTTAATGGAGAAAATATTGTGTCGACAATTAAATATCACTTCACTACATTTCAGGATTGTACTAACAATTTTTTAGTTGAAGTAGATCATGTGTTCTCTTGAATATTTGCTCATTCTCTAGAAGGGAAGGCTAGAAAATGGTGCATGAATTTGCCCAATAATTCCATAAATTATTGGAGATAGTTTATAAAGAAATTTAATAAGAAATAAGGAGTAAAGAGAGGTAATAAGTATGAACTAACAAAGTTTAACACTTTGAGGAGAACTAATGGAGAATTAGTACCGGAATTTACCAACAAATTCTATAAGTTGTATCATTAAATTCTAGAGGCTATTAAGCCTTCAAAAGTTGTTGATATTGTCACATATGCTTCTTCTTTTGAAGATGAGTTTTGCTTAGTCTAAGGGAAGGCTAATCCATTGAGGAATTAAAAATGATGGGTATCAAAGATAGGAAAATTGCATATATGGATATAAAGACTAGTATAAATAAATTCAATAGTATGACTATTTTTGTTGTTGTTGGCTAAGTGGAAGAACCCCCATTACTAACAAGGTTTCTAATGGCTAACACTGGTACATGTGAACATTTTTCCCACGGCAAATCGTCGCTATAGCAACACTTTTTTGTCTCTGTAGCGACGAATAAGAGTGTCATAACCCCAAAATTTCATAAATTTTTTAAAATTTTTTAGGTAACATAAAATGTCTGAATACACAGTTTAATAACTGCTAGCGGTTAGCGGAAAATGAAACAGTTTAACAATTGGTATTAATTAGTTTCAAAATACTATAACTAATACAACTTTCATTTTTATAAGTTATATAAGAATGACTTGCATTTAGATTGCTTCTAGCTGTACTAATATTTTACTTTTGGCAAGTAGGTGAAAAACCATCTTTGAAATTCGGGGCTTGCTTAGCATTATGCTAACGCAGATGGACTGCTGGTTCTTACAGGTTCAGCAGGTAACGAAAGATCAAGTAGGAGTTATTTTTGTATGACAGTGAGAAGTATTTATGTAGCATGTTAATATGCTAGTAAATAAATTAATTATTTAAAAGCAAGGGTTTGATGAGGTAAAGTAATTTTTCTTTCAATAGTTTTGGTTCTAATATAGTATTCATAGTTTTGCCATAAAGATTGTTATCCTTAACAAATAGATTCTTCCTGTGAGCTTAGAGCTCAAACTCTTGACATACAATTACTTTTATTGTAACATGATCATATTGCTATTGTTCTATTTAATGCTCAAATGTACTGCTTTTTATGCATGAATATACTCCTATAGTTCTCAAAGGTAAAGTTTACCAATATATTACATAATTCTACTTTGTCTCTTCTTTACTAGTCATGAAGATTATCAACCTGTTGATTGTATGCAATTATGCTAATCCTTTCACGCTACTAAACATCAAGTTATAAACTTCGATTCCTAAGTTATCGCCATACTACAAGTTTTATTGTAAAAATACAATACCACATCATTTTTATAATGTACCAAAATAATTTTTACTTATATCCTTAGGTAGTTTTACTTCTTGTAAATTTCCATGATATATTATAACTTTGGTTCTTTATAAAAACAAGGTTACTAGCTCCAAAGTATGGTTGACCTTATGTAATTAGATAAATTATCTCAAGGTGGAATACTTACTAACCACCACTTCCATAAAGTCGAAACTAAGGTAAAACACATTATCAATTTTCTCCTTATAGTTTACTAAATCTAAAGCATGGTTTACACAATAGTAAGATTATTTGTAATATTACCACACTATAATGAGTTGTAGTTTATAATAACTACTATGGTAAATTTTTACTACCTAAAAACTTCTATCCTAAGGTCGACATCAAAGTAGAAACGTTATAAATGATGTTCCTATATTATGCTAGATTTAAGCAAAGCACAACAATCATATAATTGACTTTGTAAACAAAAATAAGAACCATCCAAAGGTCGTTGGCAAAGTAGACATGAGAATCATCATTTGTAATTGTTTATACTATGGTCGAACTTCGTGATTGTATTATTAACAAGGTTTATACACCTTTAATCTATAGTCGATGACACATATTCAATATTAGCAATGATGGAGAGCCTTAATGCAATCGATTTGCAAATGATATAGTTCCTTATACAAAAGTCGATTGTATAGTTTTTTATTATGGGCAATGATAATTTTATGAAATGATAGTGCAGGGTTGACTATAGACATGACCCTCGCATGGATAAATAATTTGGGAGGGCACGTGGTCTGATATCCTCCATGCATTGGAGACTTAAAAAGAGTGTAAACCCTATTCCTTTGGCATTGGGCTCCGAGGGTTTCGTCGGCCTATGACTGCACTGTGCAGTTTCCTTGCGGCTATGAGAGGTTGTTCTTTCTCTTTGCTTGCTTCGTAGCTTGTATTTGATACTGAGTGGTCTCGATACATAGTCTTGTAGTCTCGAACTCTCTTGGGTGTAAGCAATACTGTGCAAGTGATCTTTCCTTAATCGCTTGGCTCGAGGATTGTACATGTTTTTTAGCTCTGTCTTACTTGTTCCTTGCCACTGATTTGTGGAGTTTTGAGTTTGATTCTTATTGCCTCCATCACAAGGTTGACATAAGGGTTTGATTGCTTCTCTGTTTAATTCCCTTACGCTGGTGACAACTCCTTCACGACTCGGCTCTCTTCTTGCTCGCATGTAATATTAAATTTTTAAAATGAAAAATTCTTTTGTCTAAAGTATTGTTTAAGCTGGGGTTTATGCTTATGAGCCTAGTCTTGTTCTAATGCTCGGAACTGTGCTCTCTGCAGGAAGGAACCTGCGATGGCTCCAACCTTCAGTGGGAAAAGAAATACAACCTCAAGCTTCGGTGAACTTGTGGCCTCCAACCGGTAAGCCCTGGTTTTGATGTGGGATTTCCCTACTTACGATGACGGTTGTTGGAAGGAAGTTTTCAATGCTTGGAAGCCTGGCTTCAGTTTCTTCGTTAGTTAAAATGTTTAGTTTGATATTACTCCAGTTTTTAAGTAAAAACCCTTGCGGTTTTCACTATGTAGCACAAGTTCTTGAGCTATGATATGTATTTGGTTTTTGGTTAACAATTTTAGCCTTGCGGCTTGATAATGTAATACAGTTGGTTTAATAAGATAAGAATTTCGTTAAGCTTTGAGTTTTTAATGAGCTCTGTCTCGTTTGCTCCAGTTTTACCTTTATATGTGGACTGTTGTTTCGTTAACCTGTCAATATTGTATTTAATTTACTGTAAAAAGATTTATAAATATATTTTATTTTAAGGAATA
>LPNX010779744.1:421070-554730 GCA_001517045.1 Pseudotsuga menziesii
TGTTAATTCTAGAACTCTGTTTATTTTACAAAAATGAAGGGGTTTATATATGAAACCCTAATCTGATTTTATTAAGTTAATAATTAAGATTAAGTTAGTATTTTAATACTGTTTGGTTATTAACTTGTTTATATACTTTCTCGATTATTAGTTATTATATCTTATAAGACTTTTATTTCCTATCAGTATACTAATACTGTGGTACTACTGTATTTTACTATTTCTTTTATCTGTATTTTTATTTAGTTAGTCTAAGGAAAACAATAAGTATAAGCAAACCATAACATTGCTTTTTCATTGCATTCTTTAATCATTGAAATAAAATCTACTCTGCTTACCTACAGATAAAAGAATCATATCTACTAATTTCATTCTCATTAAGAATTATTTCATTTATCTTTAAAACAATCTAACTGTGCTAGAGTATGACCTCATTTTCAGGTGTGAAAAAACACAGCTTAGAAATTTGATTTCTATCTATTTCACTATTTCCCAAACCATTTTCATTTCTATAAATAATCTAAAAAAAATACTGAATCTAACATTTCACAAAACTCTGAACTTTTGACATTCATGTAGAAGATAAACTAAGATTTATTTAACTAAGACAGTAAAATAAAATAGAACCTGTTGAGGACCAGATGACAATAGCTTGAGGAGGTCGTTCCTCCCTACCAATCTCCTGGAGAGCGCTCAAACAACGCTTCCTCAGGACCCCCAAGCCTGTTCCTAGTCTTCTTGGCTGAGAAATGGGTGGAGAATGCAACTGTAGAACCCTCTGTCACTTGACTGGTTCAATACCTCAGTAAAAACAACTTGCTCTCAGCAGTATGCTCTTCAACTTAAAAGCTGCAACTAGATCAATCTCAGCAGTTATCCCCTCAAACACTTTCCAGATTCCCTTCCATTGAATTTCTCTTGAGTAAATTCATTCACGCTGAATGATCACTTCTCTAGAATGAGCAGCCTCAACTCTCTTCAATGGGAAATTTTATAGAGATGCCTAGGTCTTCTAGGTCAGTTTTCATTAATTGAGCCACCTGCTCTGATTCCACTTTCTTGGGGAATCATGACCACAAATATAGGGAGGTTGCCACCTACAACAGTTGGAAATGGTTTGAGGATGCTGCCACATGTCAGTTTGCTCTCCACCCAGTCTCCTCCACCAATTTGACCAGTAAACACTCTTTTAACAGCTCTCCTAAGCTGTTGTCTCCTCATTTATTTATTTCTAAATAAAATATTTTGAATTTACATTAAATATTCTTGACTCCACTAGTCATCAATTACAACTTAGCATAAAATTTAACATAATGTTCCTCAAATAATGTATTTTTTTTTTGCAAATTGGGGCATGTGACATACACACCCCCTTAAATTATAACATCATCCTCGATGTTATTTATTCCTCATCCTTAGAATTCCCCTGGAACAGGATTGGATATGCATCCCGCATACGACTTTCCAATTCCTAGGTGGATTCCTCTGGACTAAGGTGCTTCCATTGCACCTTCACTTGACCAATGGTGCGGTTTCGAGGTTTGATCTCCCTCCGCTCAAGGATACAGTCCGGTTCCACCAGAAAATCTCCTTCGGGTTCCACTTGTACATCATTTCAGTTAATAACATGAGTAGCATCATGCACGTATTTCTTTAATACAAAAATGTGAAAAACATTGTGAACTCTTAGGCTACCTGTCCAATCCTAGACAGTATTTCAAAAGGACCACAATAACGAGGTGCTAGTTTGGCACAACTACCCAACATCAGAGAGCTCTTTTTGCATCTCACCTTGATGAAAACATGTTCACCCACCTGAAACTCTTTTGGAGCTCTTTTAAGGTATGCTTGACTTTTCTGTTGATCTTGCGCAATTTTCAGATTACCTTGTACCTGCTTTACAATTTCTTCTATTTCTTTCAATAATTCAGGTCCTAATACTAACCTATCCACCGAATTACTCCAAGAGATAGGAGTGTTACATTTCCTTCCATACAAAATTTCGAAAGGACTAAATCTGGCTGAAGCTTGATAATTATTATTGTAAGCAAATTCTACTAGGTGTAAATAATCTTCCCATTTACCTGGCTGATCCTTTACATACATTCTTACTAAATCTTTCAGTACTTGATTTGCTCTTTCAGTCTGTCCATCAGTTTGAGGATGGAATGAGGTACTAAAATTTAGCATAGTATTTAATCCTTTAAACATAGATCTCCAAAAGTTACCTGTAAATTTAGGGTCTCACTCTGAAATTATAACTTTCGGTATTCCATGCAGTCGTAAAATTTGCTTTAAAAAGATATCAGCTATGTTTGCAGCTTTATAAGTAGTTTTTATAGGTATAAAATGGGCTGCTTTACTCAATTTGTCAACCACTACCATTATAAAGTCATTTAAGTTCTGATTTTTAGGCAGTCCAGTAACAAAATCACGACTAATTATATACCATTTCCAGCTAGGAATGGGCAATGGCTGGAGTAATCCAGCTGGATGTAATGTTCGGTTTTTACTTGCTGACATTCAAAACATCTAGCAATATATTCTGTCAGTTCAGTCTTAATGTTTGGCCAAAAATACTCTTTTTGTAACATGGTTATAGTCTTCTGATAACCCGGATGGCCTGAGTAAGGAGTTTTATGGATTTCGTCTAAAATTAATAACTTAAATTTAGGTACATTAGGTACATTTATTCTGTATTTATACAATAAAAATCCTTTTTCATTCAAGCTGTACCTTGTACTTAAACTTTCTATTGGATTTTCTTTTGCTTTTGCTTGTAACTTTAGATAAATTTCATCTTGTTCTAACCTTGCTTTAAGTTGTTCTTCCAGATCTGTTGTATAAGTGCTGATAGCTACTGTAAAATTCAGCTTTGCATTTCTATTTAATGCATCAACAACTTTATTTTCTTTCCCTTTAATGCGTTGAATTTCGAAATCATATTCACTTAGAAAAGCTAGCCACCTAGCTTTTCTAGCATTTAGGTTAGGTTGACATAACATATATTTTAGTCCCTTATTATCTGTCATTAAATAAATTTTCTTCCAATTAAATGGTGACGCCACATCTTTAAAGCATGTATGACAACAACTAATTCCAAGTCATAGGTTGCATAATTCTTTTTATGAATTTTCAATTTCCTAGACTCGTAAGTAATAACATGTCCTTGAGTCAATACTCCGCCTAAACCGTCATTGTAGGCGTCAGTACATACTATAAAATCTTTATTTGGATCAACTATTCTTAAAATAGGTGCACTGGTTAATAAGGTTTTTAACTTTTTAAAACTATCCTCGCACTTCTGATTCCAATCAAATTTCTTTCCCTTTTTCTGCAAAGAGGTTATCGAATTTGCGATCCTCGAAAACCCTTCGATGAACCTCCGGTAATAACCGGTAATATCCATGAAGGATCGAACATCAGTTACATCTTTAGGAACTGGCCAATCTTCAATTTCCTTTATCTTTTTGGGATCCACCGAAATTCCTTCTTTAGTCACCACATGACCTAAGTACTAGATTTTATCTTTAAAGAAGTCGCATTTACTAAACTTTGCAAAGAGTTGATGATCTCGCAACTCTTGCAAAACAATTTTTAAATGTTCCGTATGTTTTTCTTCAGATTTCGAATAAATTAATATGTCGTCGATAAACACGAACACAAATTTATCCAAATATTTATGCATTACATTATTCCTTAGACACATTAAAACAGCTGGAGCATTAGTAAGCCCTAATGGCATGACAACAAACTCGTAATGTCCATATCGAGTCCTAAAAGCTGTTTTAAATATGTCTTCAACTTTAATTCTAACTTTATGATATCCGGATCGTAAATCAATTTTCGAGAACACTGTGGCTCCACGTAGTTGATCAAATAGATCATATATGCAAGGTAGCGGGTATTTGTTCTTGATAGTTATCTTATTTAATTGACATTAATCTATGCAGAGTCGTAGAGTTCCATCCTTTTTCTTAACAAAGATGTCAGGTGCCCCCCAGGGAGACACACTGGGTCGAATATAATTCTTGTCAATACATTCTTTTAATTGTGACTTAAGTTCATTAAGTTCAAGTATATTCATCCGATAAGGGGCCTTTGAGCTAGGTACTGCACCAGGTACCAGATCAATGGTAAAATCTAGTTCCCTTTTCGGAGGCAGTCCCATAATTTCTTTCGGAAATACATCTGCATACTCCTTTAAAACTGGTATATCCTCCAATTTTAACTTATCTATGTTATTTAGAATTTCCTCATTGGTTACTGTTACTGCATAAGCCTCACAACCTTTCCTAACAGCTCTCTTAAGCTGCAGAGCAGAAATCTACCTTACTGTTGTTTTCCTAGGGATTCCTTTTACGCTTATAGGTTTTCCATCATTATTTATACAAGTAAAGGTTTTGTCATAGCAATTTAAGATCACCCCATGCTGCTCTAACCAATCCATACCAATTAGTATGTTGTATGAACCCAGAGGTAGTACATTAAGTTTCACAAAATTTTCAAATTGATCCATAGTTATTGTACAAATATTTACAAAACTAGTTACCTTCCTCTTTGCACCAGTAGCTAATTGAACCAACCAAGAACTTACAAACTTTTCAACAGGCAGTTTACACTTTTCTACCAAATTAGGTGAAATATTATTTAAAGTAGCTCCTGGATCAATTAAAATAGCTATGGGTGTTTGGTTTATCTTACCTTCTACTTCCACCTTGGAAGTTTGATAGTCTGCTTCCCTATTCTCCAAAGCTGCATTGATATTGGGCATAGTCCTCACTAAATCTCCAACAGTAATCTCTTCCTGTATTGTATGGATATTACTGACAGTATTTTTTTGATTGGGACATACTGAGGCATAATGTCGACCATTTCATTCCCAACATTTTACAGGTTCTTTTCATTCAAAGTTCTTTGTGTAGTTACTGTGATTATTAGCAGATTCTTTATTTATTTTTATTGTTTTGATTGTTCTGTGAATTATTCTTATTCCCCTGGGAATTCTTATTAGAAAAAATTCTGGCATTATTATTTTTAGAATTCCGATTAGGCACAAACTCTTTCTTCTTCTGACCATAATTATTATTCTTTTTGGCCTTCCAGTTGGCCATACTCTCCTTTTTTCTGATTCTGTTCATAACAGAAATTTGCTTTCCTCATAGCTTCTTCCAGGGTTTTTGGATTGTCATACTCAATAATATCCTTTATGTGATAAGGTAGACAGCTGGGAAACCATTGTACCTTCGATTTTTCATCCACAAGGTATGGCACATACCTAAGCAGACTTAAAAACTTACTGTTCAAATCTTTCATAGTCATTGTACCTAATTTTAGCTCATAGAATTATTTAGCAATTTCTTCATAGTACTATTTAGATAAAAATTTCTTTTTAAAGTACTTCTTGAATGTGCTCCAATTTATGTTCTTCTCTCTTTAAATCTTGCCACCATATATCAGCTTTCCCTATAAGATTGTAAATAGCCATTCTAGCCTTTAATTGGTTAGAATAGTTATAAATCTGGAAGTACTTCTTCATCCCGGATAACCAGGATTCCGCTTCCTCCCCCTTTTCAGTTTCTCCATTAAATGTTGGTGGCTTGATCTTCTTAAATTCTCCAGAAATTTCTTCATAAGGTTTATATTTTCTTTTCCTGGTATGGTGGTTATCTTCACTACTATCACTAGTATAATGAGAACTACGTTGATCACCAAATACTTCGGAAGATGAGCTACTTTCATTTTCAATCTGCTTAGTCTTTTTATACTTATGTTGGTAACTTATATTTTCTGAATCATCTCTTTTACCCCTTCCCTCAGTATGAAATCTTTCTATTAAGATCTGATTCAGCTCCTCCCGAGCTCTCAGAATCCTCTCATTTTCTTTTTTAACAGATTCCATTTCAGATTTTAATTCTTTTACTGTTTGTAAAAGTTCTGAGGAATTAGAGGTTATGTCTTCTTGTAAAGGTTCTCTTTGTAAATGATCTTGTTCAGTATAGGGATATTCCTCTTCCGCATATTCCTCCAGTCTTTCCATACATGTTGTTAAACTCAGAAACAAATTTCTCTATTGATAACATTAAAAGAAAACAACATTAGCAAAATGATTTGAATTCACTATTTCATATAAGCAAGTTGAGCTTCATCAAGGCCTAGTGTTTGAACCTTGTGCTCTGATACCACATGTCATAACCCCAAAATTTCATAAAAATTTAAAATTTTTAAGGTAACATAAAATGTCTGAATATGTAGTTTAATAACTGCTAGCGGTTAGCGGAAAATGAAACAGTTTAACAATTGGTATTAATTAGTTTCAAAATACTATAACTAATACAACTTTCATTTTTATAAGTTATATAAGAATGACCTGCATTTAGATTGCTTCTAACTGTACTAATAATTTACTTTTGGCAAGTAGGTGAAAAACTATCTTTGAAATTCGGGGCTTACTTAGCATTATGCTAACGCAGATGGACTACTGGTTCTTACAGGTTCAGCAGGTACCGAAAGACCACGTAGGAGTTATTTTTGTATGATAGCAAGAAGTATTTCTGTAGCATGTTAAGATGCTAGTAAATAAATAAATTATTTAAAAGCAAGGGTTTGATGAGGTAAAGTAATTTTTCTTTCAATAGTTTTGGTTCTAATACAATATTCATAGTTTAGCCATAAAGATTGTTATCCTTAACAAATAGATTCTTCCTATGAGCCTAGAGCTCAAACTCTTGACATACAATTACTTTTATTGTAACATGATCATATTGCTATTGTTATGTTTAATGCTCAAATGTACTGCTTTTTATGCATGAATATACTCCTATAGTTCTCAAAGGTAAAGTTTACCTATAGATTACATAATTCTACTTTGTCTCTTCTTTAATAGTCATGAAGATTATCAACCTATTGATTGTATGCAATTATGCTAATCCTTTTGCGCTGCTAAACATCAAGTTATAAACTTCGATTCCTGAGTTATCAACATACTACAAGTTTTATTGTAAAAATACAATAGTGACATCATTTTTATAATGTATCAAAATAATTTTTACTTATATCCTTAGGTAGTTTTACTTCTGTAAATTTCCAAGATATATTATAAGTTTGGTTCTTTATAAAAACAAGGTTACTAGCTCCAAAGTATGGTTGAACTTATGTAACTAGATAAATTATCTCAAGGTGGAATACTACCTAACCACCACTTCCATAAAGTCAAAACTAAGGCAAAACACATTATCAGTTTTCTCCTTATAGTTTACTAAATCTAAAGCATGGTTTACACAATAGTAAGATTACTATTTGTAATATTACCACACTATAAAGAGTTGTAGTTTATAATAACTACTATGGTAAATTTTTACTGCCTAAAAACTTCTATCCTAAGGTTGACATCAAAGTAGAAACATTATAAAATATGTTCCTATATTATGCTAGATTTAAGCAAAGCACAACAATCATATAATTGACATTGTAAGCAAAAAATAAGAACCATCCAAAGGTTGTTGGCAAAGTATACATGAGAATCATCATTTGCAATTGTTTATACTATGGTCGAACTTCGTGGTTGTATTATTAACAAGGTTTATACACCTTTAATCTATAGTCGATGACATAGATTCAATATTAGCAATGATGGAGAGCCTTAATGTAATCGATTTGCAAATGGCATAGCTCTTTATACAAAAGTCGATTGTATAGTTTTTGATTATGGGCAATGATAAGTTTATGAAATGATAGTGTAGGGTTGACTATAGACATGATCCTCGCATGGATAAATAATTTAGGAGGGCACGTGGTCTAATCTCCTCCATGCATTGGTGACTTAAAAAGAGTGTAAACCCTATTCCTTTGGCATTGGGCTCTGAGGGTTTCGTCGACCTATGGCGGCACTGTGTAGTTTCCTTGTGGCCATGAGAGGCTGTTCCTTCTCTTTGCTTGCTCCGTAGCTTGTATTTGATACTGAGTGGTATCGATACCTAGTCTTGTAGTCTCGAACTCTCTTGGGTGTAAGCAATACTGTGCGAGTGATCTTTGCTTAATCGCTTGGCTTGAGGCATGTACATGGTTTTTAGCTCTGTCTTACTTGTTCCTTGCCACGGCTTTGTGGAGTTTTGAGTTTGATTCTTACTGCCTCCATCACAAGGTCGACATAAGGGTTTGATTGCTTCTCTGTGTAATTCCCTTACGCTGGTGACAGCTCCTTCATGGCTCAGCTCTCTTCTTGCTCGCAGGTAATATTAAATTTTTAAAATGAAAAATTCTTTTGTCTAAAGTATTGTTTAAGCTGGGGTTTATGCTTATGAGCTGAGTCTTGTTCTAATGCTCGGAACTGTGCTCTTTGCAGGAACCTATGACCGCTCCAACCTTCAGTGGGAAAAGAAATACAACCTCAAGCTTCAGTGAACTTGTGGCCTCCAACCGGTAAGCCCTGGTTTCGATGTGGGGTTTCCCTACTTACGATGAGGGTTGTTGGAAGGAAGTTTTCAATGCTTGGAATCCTGGATTTGGTTTCTTCGTTAGTTAAAATGTTTAGTTTGATATTACTCCAGTTTTTAAGTAAAAACCCTTGCGGTTTTCACTAGGTAGCACGGGTTCTTGAGCCGTGATATGTATTTGGTTTTTGGTTAACAATTTTAGCCTTGCGGCTTGATAATGTAATACAGTTGGTTTAATAAAATAAGAATTTCATTAAGCTTTGAGTTTTTAATGAGATCTGTCTCGTTTTGCTCCAGTTTTACCTTTATATGTGGACTGTTGTTTCGTTAACCTGTCAATATTGTATTTAATTTACTGTAAAAAGATTTATAAATATATTTTATTTTAAGGAATAAGACTGTGGTCAGTCTAAATGCATAGTTCGTAGTTTTCTTGTTATTTTTATTCCACAGTTAGCAATGTAACTGGTTGTATTTCATTACAGGTTTATTATGTATTTAAATCAAATAGCAGAAAGGGTTTCGACCCTTAAGGTTTCACAGGTTATAAGCTTGTCTGGTTTTAAATTTTTATAATGCATATATGTATATAATTCTTAGTTTATCTTGTTTATTGTTTACATATACATTTATTTTATTTACTACTCCGTAAGTTATATTTATTTTGAGCTCTGTAAAGAAAACAATGTTAACTCTAGAACTCTGTTTATTTTACAAAAATGAAGGGGTTTATATATGAAACCCTAATATGATTTTATTAAGTTAATAATTAAGATTAAGTTAGTGTTTTAATACTGTTTGGTTATTAACTTGTTTATATACTTTCTCGATTATTAGTTATTATCTCCTATAAGACTTTTATTTCCTATCAGTATGCTAATACTACGGTACTAGTGTATTTTACTATTTCTTTTATCTGTATTTTTATTTAGTTAGTCTAAGGAAAACAATAAGTATAAGTAAACCATAACACTGCTTTTTCATTGCATTATTTAATCATTGAAATAAAATCTACTCTGCTTACCTACAGATAAAAGAATCATATCTACTAATTTCATTCTCATTAAGAATTATTTCATTTATTTTTAAAACAATGTAACACCCCGATTTTGATCCCGTTGCATTAAATGTACATGAGTATATATTGTAATGAATCATGGTGTGGAGCTAAAGGCAAAAGTCCCACCATCGATTTGGTTGTGTTATGTTTCGGCGAAGGGAATCGTTGTCGATGGTATATCGTGATATACGACACCTATTAAGTTTTGTCATCATGTAAAAATGAATTTTTAATTAAATAAACCCCTAACCAACTATGTCACTGCAACCATATTGAAAAAGAAATGATTTTACTAAGGATAGGGAGGGGGAATTATCAAACCTTGAGCATATGGGGAAAAGCCATGTGTTAGCTATTAAACCCCTTCACTTGTCACCCACCCTTTTTGAATTGCTCACCTTCCCTTGTCCTATCCAACTACCACCTTAAATTTTTTGCTGTTGGTTGGGGCAGTTATTACTGGGGAGTGGAGTGTGGCAGGACTGTCAGTCCTTACCCACATGCACACTCCACCAGCAGGTTGACCCTCATGCAGGCAGGAAAATACCACTACGCCCATCACTCCATTCTCACCATGACTGTAGGGCCACTCTCCCACTAGCGATTGTTCGTCATTCATCCTTACGTGCAGGGACGTTCTGTTTACCCACGCACCATTTGGAACTGTGGCTCGCTCATCCCCACGCAGGAGGGGGATCATTCTCCTCATGCACTGATTGGGATTCCCATTGTTTTTCCCACGCAGCAAGGAGGAGAGCTGCCTTTGGCTATCATTCACGTTTTCTATCGGGGGGTATCTGGTGTGTTTTCCATCCGGATTTCGGGGTCTGTGTGTAATTTTCCCTCATGTATAGATTGGGAGTCTGTTTTCTTCCCCATTGCAGCCTGTGTAAGTTTCACTGTGGCTTCATTGTTGAAAATGGGCTGTTGTTTCCCCACGTTTGTTGGCTGTGTTTGCTTTTACATTTTGGTTTGTTGTAGGTTGTTATGGAGTTGTTTTGGCCACGATAGGGCCAAGAACGACTCAAGAATTGTTTTTCCTATCCAAGCTGTGAATCGCTTGTTGTACTACGTGTATGCAGTGGTTGGTCTTCGGATTGTGTTGGAGTAGGGATGAGGGCTTGGTTTGCTTGATAAACCTTGTGTGTTTGGGAACCACACAGATAGAGCTAGAGGGTTGGATTTCTTCTGCACAACCCTTGAATAGTACTGGAAGGGAAGTTAGGTCCTAAGGGACTATGTAGCAGAGAAGGGACTGATTCCTTATGTTGGGTGTGTGTGGGTGTCTTAGAAGTCAGGCTAGTTCTGGTGTAGGTGTACCTAGCTCCATAATGATCTCACCAGCTTAGAATACAGCCTTTCCCAGCTCCTTGATGGCCTGATAAACCCGACCATGTTGGCTTGGCTATCTTGTTGACGGCCTGATAAACCCAACTGTGTTGGCTTGGCTGATCTGCTGTTGGCTTGGCTGATTTATGTATCCTTGGCTATGTGTAAGCCTGCTTGTTCCTTATTCCTTGGGGAATTCATGCCCAGCTTGGGGGTGGCAACGTTGGTGATAGATTAAGGAGCACACTGGCCTATGGTTGGGTGGAACGTTGCAGCGACATAGTTGGTTGCGGGACGAATTCTTTATAAGATAAGTATTTTTGACGATTTCGTCTCTGCATTTACACTTACTATTTAATGAATATGATGAACATGTTGAATGCTTATATGAATGTATGTTTGCTTCCACTGTATGATAAATAACTATGTATTCGTGCATGTTCTAGTTCAAAGCATTTGGTTTCAATTTTTATATATATTCATGTTCATGGGGCGGTTAGCCCGGATGTTAATGACATTGTGGTGTCCTCTTCGCCGGTCGGAGGGTCAGGGATGTTACAAACAATCTAAATTTGCTAGAGTACGACCTGGTTTTCAAGTGTGGAAAAACACAGCTTAGAAATTTGATTTCTATCTGTTTCACTATTTCCCAAACCATTTTCATTTCTATAAATAATCTAAAAAAATACTGAATCTAACATTTCACAAAACTCTGAACTTTTAACATTCATGTAGCAGATAAATTAATATTTATTTAACTAAGACAGTAAAATAAAATAGAACTTGTTGAGGACCAGACGACAACAACTTGAGGAGGCCATTCCTCCCTACCAATCTCCCAGAGAGTGCTCAAACAACGCTTCCTCAGGACCCCCAAGCCTGTTCCTGGTCTTCTTGGTTGAGAACTGGGTGGAGAAAGCAACTGTAGAACCCTCTGTCACCTGACTGGTTCAATACCTCAGTAAAAACAACCTGTTCTGAACACTATGATCTTCAGCTTAAAAGCTGCAACTAGATCGATCTCAACAGTTATCCCCTCAAACGCTTTTGAAATTCTCCTCCATTGATTTTCTCTTGAGTAAATTCATTCACCTTGAATGATCACTTCTCTAGAATGAGCAGCCTCATCTCTCTTCAATGGGGAATTTTATAGAGATGCCTAGGTCTTCTGGGTCAGTTTTCATTAATTGAGTGACCTGCTCTGATTCCACTTTCTTGGGGAATCATGACCACAAATATAGGGAGGTTGCCACCTGCAACAGTTGGAAGCGGTTTGAGGATGCTGCCACATGTCAGTTTGCTCTCCACCCAGTCTCCTCCACCAATTTGACCAGTAAACACTCTTTTAACAGCTCTCCTAAGCTGTTGTCTCCTCATTTATTTATTTATAAATAAAATATTCTGAATTTACATTAAATATTCTTGACCCCACTGGTCATCAATTACAACTTAGCATAAAATTTAACATAATGTTCCTTAAATAATGTAAAATTGTTTTTTCAAATTGGGGCATGTGACAAAAGCCCTATTTTCGTGGAAAAAGTATCGTCACATTAGCCACACTTCGAATATTCCATCGCTATATCAATAAACCAGAGATAAAACGTGGTGATTATGGCCTTTGCTTCAAAAACATATAGGCATCGCTATAACGACATCTATGTGTCACTAGAGCAATGTCATGGAGTTGCTATAGTGATCCAGATTTATGCAGGAACACAACAGAATACACAAATAACCATAAAAACAAAGATGTAGTAGAAATAACACTTCATTTCATTAATCAAAGAACTGAAACTTGTTTACATATAGAATGGAAATAAACTAGCTAGAGTCCTGGTAGCTTATCTCTGAGAAGAGATGTGGCGGCTACATGCCTCTGAAATCTATGTTATAATGAGGCTCGAAGGCCTATATATTATTGAGAAACAATGGAATCCCTACACATCCAAAAACCTAACCCTAGGAGGTGAAATGCCAGAATATGGGCCCCATTGGGTAACTTGGTACATCAATTTCCCGGGGTCGTAACTTTGGCATACTACCTCCGTTTGACGCACATTATACATCGTTATAAATATCTATTCAAGGACTACATCCAATAAATATAAATATTGAGTCTAGAACAAACTCATTTTTCTCGACCATTCGATGCCAAAAAAACGTCTTTTAGGGCCTCAAAATGGCTCCAGAAGTTTAGGACCCGAAAATTGCCAAAAATAGTAAATTGTGCTACAATTAAGGAAACTAAAAAATTAAAAGAAACAATGGTGGGGGTCCAAGTGGAATAGGTGGGTGGCCACCAATACCCTCCTGGATCATTCCTCCCCCCTTAGGAAGCAATGGTCCCCATGGCGTTGAGTTCCTCCATGAGATGAGGAAACTTTTGTTGAACTTGGTCCCTAGTGAGCCACTTTCCCTGGTGAAGGAGTTGGTCTGCTTTGACAACTCGATATAGATAGATCTTTTGCTAGCGGGTGTTCTTGATTTGTGTGTCCATAATTCAATCATTCGTGGCTTGTTCCATGCAGTCTGGATTTAAATCTGTTGGTGTGAGTTGTTCTGTCACGTCTGATGTGTCTAGTAGAGGTGGAAAGTAGGGCTGAAGGCGGTCCACATTGAACACTGGGTGCATACCAATGAATGGTGGAATACTGAGCTCGAAGGCATTATCTTGGAAAGCCTTGGTGATGGTGTATGGCCCATATCGGAGTGGGAAAATCTTCTGGTGGGGTCCAAGGAGGGGCTCCTTCTGCAAATGTAGCCACCGTTTGTCACCCACCTGGAAGTTGTGTTGTACCTGATGCTGATCATGCCATTGCTTTTACTTGGCATTGTATCTATCCAATATGTCATGAACCTGTTGGCGAATGTGCTAAATGTGCTCAATGAAGTTGTTCGACTTGGAAACTTCAGACTGGACATGATCTGAATCAGCCTGAGTAGATGCAAATGGAATGGCTACGTCAATGGGACATAGTGGCTACAATCCCAAGCCCACCTGAAAGGGGATGTGGTTGGTTGAGCTGTGGAGGGTCCGGTTATAGTTATGTTGTACATAGGAGAGGATCTCGTCCCATGTGTGTGGATTCTTTGATTTGTACATGAGCAAAATGTGTACGCTCATCCTGTTGATGACCTCTGTCTGGCCATCAGTCTAGGGATGGAAGGCTGTGGATTTTGTGAGCTTGGTGTCTAGCATTGACCATAGGCTAGACCAGAATGTACTAACGAACCTGTTGTCCCGATTTGAAATTATAGACTGCGGGATCCGAAAATGTACCCACAGTCTTTCAAAGAAGAGTTTAGCAGTGGCTTCTGCTGTGATATTCTTCTTACAGGCCGCCATTGTGGCCATAATTGAGAATCTGTCCATGACCACGAACACACAGTCATTGTCATGCTTAGTAGAAGGAAGGCCCTACATGTAATCCATGGAGATGGATTGCCAAGGTCGACTAGGGGTATGCAACGGAGTATAGAGTCCTTTCTTCTTGATGGATGGTTTGGAAATGGCACAGGCAGTGCAGGATCAGATGTACTTACCGACGTCCTATCAAAGGTTCGTCCAATAGAAGGTTCGACTGATCTTGTAGAGGTTCAACCAGATCGATCCCTAACTCCTTATACCCCTCCCTCAATGGGGACATGCAAAGAAGGACTGACAAAGAGTAGATTGCTATGATACCACTGATCCGGATTTATGCAGGAACGTAACAAAACACACAAGTAACCATAAAAACAAAGATGCAGCAAAAATAACACTTCATTTCATTAATCAAAGAATTGCAACTTGTTTACATACAGAATGGAAATAAACTAGCTAGAGTGCTAGTAGCTTATCTCTGAGAAGAGATGTGGCGGCTACATGCCTCTGAACTCTATGTTACAATGAGGCTCAAAGGCCTATATATTATTGAGAAATAATGGAAACCCTACACATGCAAAAATCTAACCCTAGGAGGTGAAACGCCAAAATATGGGCTCTGTTGGGTAACTTGGTACATCAATTTCCCAGGGTCGTAACTTTGGCATACTACCTGCGTTTGACGCACATGATACATCATTATAAATATCTATTCAAGGACTACATCCTCATACAACATATATTGAGTTTGGAAAGGACTCATATTTTACCAACCATTCGATGCCGAAAAAACGTTGTTTAGGGCCTCAAAACGGCTCCGAAAGTTTAGGATTCGAAAACTGCCAAAAATAGTAAATTATGCTACAATTAAGGAAACTGAAAAACTGAAAGAAACAATGGTGGGGGTCCAAGTGGAATAGGCGGGTGGCCACCAATATTCTCCTAGATCATATAGTGATGGAATATTGTGGCAACAACATGCGACTAAGTCATATTGTATCGCTGGGGCGACATCTTGGCGTCACTATAATGACAGAATATTGTGGAAAAATCATGCAACTAAGTCATATGGCATCATTGGAGGGACGTCTTGGATTTGTTATAGCAACTGAATCTTGTGGAAAAATGAAGCGGCTAAGTCATATTATGTCACTGGAGTGAAATATAGTCGTTGGTATAGAGACACACAATTGTTGAAATAGCAACGTCAGTGCGTCGCTATAGGCATGAAAGTATGTTCCAACTATGAAATGCTCAAGTCCTTTTTCGTCTCTAGAGGGACGATCTATCATCGTTATAAAGACACCGCGTTGTCTCTATAGCGACGACAGTTTTTTGCAAATTAACAGCGACTAAGCATTGCCGCGTCACCATAGCAACATCGCTGTGTCATTATAACAACACCAGGACACAGCTATAGCGATGCTTACTATGTATTTAATATATATATNAATGTCCTCCTCGAAACTGACGTCCTCCTCGAAACTGTATAGGATAGCATATATATTTCAAGCACACAAGCTATTACTTATTAGTATAGGATTTATTTAAGTCTTGAGAAATATTATTAGGAAGAAAAATGAGAAAATGGCACACATACATTAGAGGAAATATCAATTTAAAATGGGCCTTCCAAAACTAATAAAAAATCCATGTCATCATGTATTAGCCAATCAAAATGCTTTAAAATTCAAAAGGGGAGCACCTCTTAAACAATTTTTTAATATAAATTTGGAGATAGGTATCATAAAAAATACTACATTTTTTGTTCATATTTTCGACATATCTCCCTGTGTTTTTACTCAAATTTAGATCGGGAGAGCTCGTTGGATGCATAATTAAATTATGCATCCAATGGGTACCCACTCGGCATACTTTTGACGGGACCCTCTACCCCAAAAACAAGAAATACCTGGAAAAGGGTCATCACGTTTTTCCAGGTATTTCTTGTTTTTTGGGGTAGAGGTCCCATCAAAAGTATGCCGAGTGGGTACCCATTGGATGCATAATTTAATTCTGCATCCAACGAGCTCTCCCGATCGAAATTTGAGTAAAAACACAGGGAGATATGTCGAAAATACGAACAAAAAAAGTAGTTTTTTCTTTTCTTTCTCCAAAATTAATAAATATTATTTTATTATTTTAACTATTATTTTATTAATTTTCCTTAGGAGTCCCATTTTAAGTTGAAATTTCCTCTAATGCATCCTCAAAGGAAAAACGTATATTATATTTTTTGGTTTATCATAACTATTCACAAATCCCAGTATTGTAATACAGTATTGTAATTTAGCCGGGAGAAATTTTACGGTATCTTCAGAAATGAAGATATTGTTACCCCCATATGTCAGCTCTTTTCAGGGATGGGTTATTGTTACATTCCGCTTCAGGTACCCTGTGCCACAAACAACTATAAGAGTCATTCCCAAAATACAAGGAACTTATTTGACATTCATAACTTTTGGACTCCATGCGAATGTGTTAAATATATAAAACATCTACAACCTTTTTCAAGTTTAATAATTGTTGGGAAATCTAAAATTGAAGTTATGTATACTGATATTTATGTGCTCTTTTATCATGCTAATTGGAGATTTTTTTATATGAACATGTTTATCCCTTGTAAATGTAGAAATAGTTTCCTTGTATAGAATTTTGATTTCATGTACTAGGACATCATGATCCCTTTGGCTAATGAAAGGGACCATAGTCCAAACATCCTGTTGATTCAATAGACAAAGAAAGGCTTATCTCGGATTAAACTTTCAAGAAATTAACATAACAATATGATAGTTATATTAAACCAACCAAGGATTCCTAAGAAACCATTAATACAGACTCTTCTGCAATTCTGGAAAGAGAGTTTTTCCTTGTACTCATGTACAACTAGGGTACCCTCCTGCAAGGTCATAGTTTCTTTAGATAAAGAATCCATATGTGTGTTGAATTCTTTATATATATGAGTTAAAAAAATAAACTCAAATGTATCTATTACCTTCTTCAATTGAGTTCACAACAGTGAAGAATAGATGGGTTGGGAACTCTGTTGAAGAATGTTTAAAAAGTTGGACGAGACAAAAAGAGCTCAAGGAATGGAAAGTTATGCCATGTCCGACTATATGGGACTTGTACCTAGCAATAAAATCATATCTATTTGTGGATAAATTTGTAGTACCTTCATTACAATTTTCTTATCAAATCATATCCATGGCCATAGCTTAAGCCTTACAGGATTCCAGTCATTCAAGAAAAGAGAGGCAAATGGAGAATTTGGTCATCATTAAAGAGCAGGTATGGGGGTTATTTTATGGAGAAAGGAAAGGCCCTTGGGATAGTAGCAGTGTAGGTTGTATTTTGTTTTTAACCGAGAATCACACAATTAAGATGGATGGTTGGTCGTTGGCCTTAGCACAAGATCTGATAATTTTTCATAACTAATGGCATTAACACTTATTCTCAAATTTGACATAGAGAATAATGTGAACCAATTACATGTCTATAGTAACTTCAACCTGGTGATTAAGTAGATGCAAGGTGCATTCCAGAATCTAAATATAAACCTCAGACCTTTAGGATATCAGATAAAAACAATAGCAAGCTTGTTCAAGACAATTTCTTTTACTCGTCTAAAGTTCTAGGTCATCTTGCCAGTTAAAATTTGATCTTTTTGTTTTCTATCATAAATAAAGACATAGCACTTTTATAGAAATGTATAGGACTAAAGACAATATAGTTAACGGGTTGTTTCTGTGCTCTTTTAATACACAAACATCAAGATGAAGATGTATTAGGAGTCCGTTTTTGGAGGGAGTCAATAAAGAGCTCTTTTTTTTAATGCTTTGAAAGAGCAACAACAAATTAGGAAAGTAATTTCTGATCTTCTCGAATAGAAATGATGATTATTCCTAGAAAAAATAAATGTGCCATTCGAATCTTATCATTATTACTATATGTACTTTATGTTTGTTAAACAAACATAAATGCAAGGATATCCTGGAAACATCCTTTCTACAATACATATGAACCTTTGAGTAGAAAAGGATAAAAGTCATATTAAAGCACAATACTCTTTACCCCAGGTTGGTACAAAATCCCTTAAATGGAACATACTGGAAAAAAAAATAGAAACCGTCATTCAATAAGTTTCACTTTGGTTCCAAATAAATTTATTATTTTCAAGACATTAAAACTGGATTTTATCCAACCCTTTGACTTACCATAACCTACCTTACCATATCCCACAATAAAATTAAAAAATTAGAAAATAAAAGCTCCCAAAGGGAGCGAGACCCAGATATGACCTATTTGTGTGTTAAAAATACTTTAAACAACAAAAAATACCTTAAAAATTCTAAAAGTGAAAAACAATGAAAAATAAATGTCGCACTCCATATTTGAAAATTTACCAAAAGTTAAGGCTCAAAGGCGTCAATAGGAGAAAATTCAAAATTACTTACCTCAAGCAAAATCTACCATTAGTAGCACCCCATCCTAGTCCTATACTAGGAGCAGGACCTTCTCTATATTTCACTTCACTAGACTGCACAAGGCGCCACTCTAACGACACAAGATCCATAAAAAAGTTTAATGCACATTTCAACTCATTTTGAGAAAAGCTGCAAACTCTCAGGTAGATTCATCTCATTTGCATTTTAAAATTATTTTTCTCAAATATTCAAACTCAAAGATGCAACAATGAGACAAGCATGTCCAACATAGAAAAATCATACCTCAATATCCTTCATGTCCAGCATGTCCTAGAAACAACGAGTTACAATAACCATTAAAGTACTTAAAAAAAAACAGTAAGAAAAATATCGATTTATATCAGATCTAAGTTGTTAATGAAAGACAACAATATATAATAGTAGCATGATATATCAAATCTGAACCAATTATAAACTCAACGTAAGATGTTAGGTAAGAGCTCCCTTATCCTCATCGAAAATGATTCTAACAGATTTCAACCTCTTAGCGTTACGTTACTTGCATGAGATTCAACTAGACCAACATACCTGTGAAAGGAGAGAACCCAGAATAGGAAAAGTCTGTAAAATAGATCATCCAACCCTCACAAATAAAAAATAGTAGCAACACAACAATACGACCAACTTGCAATAAAAAACGACAGCAAAATACTCTAAAAAAGTCATATAAGGTAGTGATATGGTGGATGGCACCTAACGAGGGATCTTAAGGTGAACGTAAGGGTGCAAGAATGCAGAAAGCAGCTGACGTGGATAGGTCTTGCAAAGTATAGAACAAGTATTCAAAACAATTTTTGGCTCATCCTCCCATATGATGTAAAGAATACCCGCATATGGAAGGAAAATTCCCACAAAAATGCACAAAAGGTTGAAAATTTCCTTGTGGGCATGTTTAAGTAGCCACGGGCATTTTATCTTAGTCTTGCATGCATAGTGCAATACTTGCGGGAAAGCTTCAGAAAAATGCACGCATGTAGAAGAAAAATGGTTGCATGAGTGAAGGAGATGTCATTAAAATGCATGCAGGGTCCCCAATATGCCTGCAAGTGGAGGAGACAAATGCCATCCAAGACTCAATATTATCCTCAAGCCTGAAATATGCCCGCACTTGAGAGTAAAAATGCCCGCAACTAGTTAAAAATTCCCACGAGGCAATAGGGAATAAAAATTCCCATAGGGCAATAGAGTAAAAATGCCCACAACTATTAAAATATGCCCACATTTAAGTTGCACAATATACTTACATCAATTCGCCAAACTAGATAAGCAGTTTATTTGGAGAAATTTCCACGACCTGTTGAGAAATGCCCTGAAGCCAGTTTTTAAATTCCCGTTGGACTGATAAAATTCCCACACTACCTTAGAAAATTCCCACAGGCATCAGACATATGCACAGAGGTCTAGACAAATGCCTGCAAAAATGCACAAAAGGTTGAAAAATGCCCACAAAAATGCACAAAAGGTTGAAAAATGCCCATAGGAAGCCATAACAATAGATGAAGTAAAATACATAAAGAAATTAGGTACAATATGTTTGCAGAAATCTACATTTGTGAGATATTACTTTTCATCGATTCTGAAGATATATGTGATACAAATTAAATATCTTGAGATGAACAGACCAACAAGGTTTCATGGGAACAATTAGTCTACATATTGATAGGGGGAGCAATATGGTTAGATACATAAAATCAAATAAAGTGAAGCAACATTGTGATGTTGGCATTGATGCATGCTTACCTTTTATGAATTTACTAGATGACTGTTGATACATTTATTATGCGGGCATGTCCTTAGATGTCATAGGCATTTCAATAATAAAGTTAAACACTTGACATGTACAACTAAAATAAGGCTGTTATGGGAAGCCTGAGCTTATAAAGATATTCTTCAACGATATTGTACGACCACTTGGATGGAGATGAATTTCCATAATTCCTTGATTTGTTTCAATTGTATGCTTGATCATCGCATCATAGGTGCACTACAAATCTTCACTTAATCAGAGGGATAAACTTCATGATGGATTGAAGTACCTTGAATTTGTTCTCAAACCCCTTGGATATGGCATCAAGGATCGAGGTTGGATGATAGGAAGGATTGAATATCAAATACATTTCTAGTATCACATGTGGATATCGTGTGGAAGCAGAATGACTATTGATAATGATGTTCTCAAAGAAATTCATGTTTACTAGTTATTACTTTCTCATTGTCCCAAAGCGATACAAAAAAAATTTAGAGGTTGTGTTTTGACTACTTGTAGCACATAAAATAGGACAAGGTTAGGTTTCACCTAGCTCATTGGAAAGTATTTTCCAAATCAAAACATGAAGGGGGAAAATATATCTCTGTGGGCCGTGGCTACTCATCTCAAAGAAGCAATTCTAAATTCTTTCACATTACTTTTACACATGTATACATGGAATTGAACAAGGAAGTAGTACAAGGAAAATTGCACATATGTGAAATAAGGAAGGACCCATGAACATTTTTCCTTAATAATTCTATACGATGGACCCATGACCATTTTACCTTGTTTTTTCTATGTTTTAACATCATTGTCAACATTAACCACTCCAAGGAAGCTACTTTGTAGGTATTTTCTGAAATAAATTTATGTGAACTACTTTATAAGCTCAGGATTCCCATGTCATCATGATTTTGATGACAAAGGATGATGAAATTGCAAAAAGGAATATAAAGGTTGATGACAAAATATGATGACACGGAAAAAAGGACAATACAATTTGGACATCAAGTCAACATGAGGGTAGGTTACCCGACCTTCTCAACTGTATGTGGTCATACGTCTCACGTGTCTCATGCAAAGAGTGGAAGATCATAATCATCATCACTTCATAAGGAAGCTCATGTGGTCATCTCATCTTCCTCGGGTTAACTTAGCAAGAGGTAGCCAACCCCTCAAGTATAACCATAGTCCTCGGAAGATGTCACACATATTCAAAAATAAGCTATGCAACAAAAGTGAACAAACATTTCACATATAAATTGTAAAAGCCACAAATATAGGTATATTAATTGTTTTAATCAGCCCAATACTATCAAACATAGAGCTTCATTAATGATCATTAAAGTAATGAAAACAAAAACATTGATTACCATAATCATTTAAATGCTACAATATTGGAAAATACTGAAAGTTAGGGGGGGGGTGAATCAATATTGTTACTTTTTTCACAATTTTAACCACTTTTATAATAATAAATAACAAACATAATCAACAAGATATAGAGAACAAAAATTTATCATGGAAGCCCAACTGGTGAAAACAACAAACACTTTCTATAACTTCAAAATTATATTTTCAATTGGTTTTAATAATTTCAAAAATATCTTATATATTATACTTTTGTCAATACAAAGTACCTAGTCTATGTCCAAAAAGTATCCTATAGCCCATCATCAAAGGGTGTACAAAAGCAAGCCTCAACCCAACACCAAAAAGACATTCCACGCAGTACAAAGAAGCACATAATGAGCCCTGAAGGCTTATACAAGGAAGCACCTAGGGGGTAAAGTGAAAATCCCCCCGAACTAACGCATTTATATGCCATGAAAACAACTCATCAAAAGGAGCAGTCAGTAGAGCATAGTAAAAGGCTAAAAAAATATTGAATGTTTTCTAAGAAAGATCAGTAAGCAACAACAATTATGTTGAATAACATAACTTAAAAGAACAGGATGGTATTGCTCCCAATAGACTCTCCATCCAATATCTCATCACAGGAGAGTTTTCCCATCTCAAGAGAAAGTTATTCCTTGGATAAAACATCAACACTCATATTGTGCTCCCTGTAATGTGCTGAAAGTCTTCTTGATAGTGGATGTATCCTCAGACACGGAAAAGAAATCCCTCCCATACTCATAGCTCCCAAAAAAAAATAATGAAACCACCATAGTTCACAATACCTTCATACCTTCACCCACTATTTTGTTTTTTGATGTTGTAGTATGGCCTTTGACAATGGCATAGGAAATAAGAACCATGAGACGATATTTATTAAGCATCCTCAGTGTGTCAAACTTCGAAATGGTCACCATATTACACTCATATGACAAATATTTTTCAAGAAAGGGTCTTTTGACGATAATGATCTCTATGATGACAATGATGGCCATAAAGACAATGATCATGATAATCCTACTGACTATGATGACAACAATAATTTCGCTATCAACATCATCATCATCATCATAATAATAATAAACATTAAAGTAATAATAAACATTAAAATATTAATAAACATTAAAAATAATAAACATAAATAATAAACATTAAAAAAAGAACAAACATTTAAAACTATCCATGTTACCTCCCCTCCATCACGACAAAGAAAATATACATCTTTCACTCACCTCACCCACGAACTAGGCCCAAGGTGGCAGAGGAGGTTCCAAGGTTGCATAGGAAGCAACTCTTGTTCATTCAACGAACCCCTTCCTTGAAACAACCAGAAAGCTAGCTCGTGAGCATGAAGAAACCCTTAAGCTACACCAAACACATAATTTTCTTGTTTGTCTCAATTTTTATAGTATGGGTTCTTCCTACAAACCACTTTTTATTGGGTGGGCATTGGGATTCAACTCAATTTTAATGGTATCCCAGTTTTGGGGGTTTTCTATCCTCTAGGCTGTCCACCCCCTTTATCTCCAAAAGATACGCATAGGGACATTGGAAGATTGAGATCGAGACCCATAAGCAAAGGTGAAGGTCACTAAGGCATCAGGAAAAGCATAGGCTAAGGCAGCTTTAGGACCAGGTGGTTAAAAACCAGTAGTAGATCTAGTATAAGTATATATTTTTTCCCACGGAGATGTCTTCAGTAAGTCAACGGCTTTCACTTAATCCATTAACTCATTTTCTAGCAGAAGATATAATGCTTTGTGTGTATGAGAGTTGCTCCTATCTGCCATCCATAAATTGCAGCCAGGGTTTTATTGATAGATAAAATCAAGGTTTGCTCCTATATTCCCTCCACAGACCGATTAGGATGGATGGTTTTATACAAAAAATACTTCACCTACTTCCTATCAACCCTGCTTCTAGGTATAACTCTGAGCTAATGAAATATTTTGAAGACATTTAAAGCTCGCACTTAAGGGAAATAATGTCCTTAAGTGTTGCATTATGCATGCTAGAGTAAGATAAAATGCTTGCAACTAGTTAAACATGCCCACATGGTAATAGATAAATGCCCACTGAACCCAAAAATGCCTGAAATAGAGGTGGAAAGATGCCCACATGAGGTGTTGAAATGTCAGCAGATCATTGAAATGCCTGTGACATGTAAGGACATGCCTGCATAAGTATGCAATCACCTACACATGAAGACTATATGTCCGTGACATGTAAGGACATTCCCACATAATGAATGCATCAACAGTGATCTAGGAAATTCATAAAAGGTAAGCATGCATCAATGACAACATCACAAAGTTGCTTCACTTTATTTCCTTTTCTTTATTTAATAATATTGCTACCCCTATCAACCCTGCTTATAGGTATAACTCTAAGCTAGTGAAAGCTTTTGAAGACATTTAAAGCCCACACTTAATGGACATAATGCCCGCAAGTATTGCTTTATGCATGCAAGAGTAAGATAAAATGCCTGCAACTAGTTAAACATGCCCATAAGGTAATATATAAATGCCTGATGAACCCCAAAATTCTTGAAATAGAGGTGGAAAGATGCCCACAGGAGGTGTTGAAATGGCAGCAGATCAATGAAATTCCCATGACATGTAAGGACATGCCCGCATAAGTATGCAAGCACCCACACATCAAGACTATATGCCCGTGACATGTAAGGACATTCCCACGTAATGAATGTATCAACAATCATCTAGTAAATTCATAAAAGGTAAGCATGCATCAATGAAAACATCAGAATGCTGCTTCACTTTATTTCCTTTTCTTTATCTAACCATATTGCTACCTGTATCAACCCTGCTTCTAGGTATAACTTTGATTTAGTGAAAGATTTTGAAGACATTTAAAGCCCACACTCAATGGACATAATGCCCGCAAGTATTGCATTATGCATGCAAGACTAAGATCAAATGCCCGCAGCTAGTTAAACATGCCCATAGGGTAATAGATAAATGCATGTTGAACCCAAAAATGCATGAAATAGAGGTGGAAAGATGCCCACAAGAGGTGTTGAAATGCCAACATATCATTGAAATTCTTGTGACATGTAAGGACATGCTCGCATAAGTATGCAAGCACCCATACATGAAGACTATATGCCCGTGAGATGTATTAAGGACATGCCGGCATAATGAATGTATCAACAATCATCTAGTAAATTCATAAAAGGTAAGCATGCATTAATGACAACATCACAATGCTGCTTCACTTTATTTCCTTTTCTTTTTCTAACCATATTCAAATTTTTGTGTATTTTTGCGGGCATTTGTCTGGACATGCGTGCATATGTTTGAGGTCTGCGGGAATTTTATAAGGTAGAGCAAGCATTTTATCAGTCCAACGGGAATTTTTAAACTGGTTGCGGGCATTTCTCAATAGGTTGCGGACATTTTTCCAAATCAACTTCTTATCCAATTTGGATAATTGATGTAAATGTATTATGCAACTTAAATGTGGGAATATTTAACTAGCTGTTCATCTCAAGATATCCAATTTGCCTCACATATATCTTAAGAATCGATGAAAATTAATATCTCATAAATGTAGATTTTTGCAATCATATTGTAGCTAATTTCTTTCTGCATTTTACTTCATCTGTTGCTATAGCTTCCCGCGGGCATTTTTCAACTTTTTGTGCATTTTTACGGGCGTTTGTCTAGACCTACGTGCATATGTTTGAGGCCTATGCACATTTTATAAGGTAGTGCGGGAATTTATCAGTCCAACAGGTATTTTCAAACTGGATGAGGGCATTTCTCAACGGGCTGTGGACATTTTTCCAAATCAACTACTTATCCACTTTGGATAATTGATGTAAATGTATTATGCAACTTAAATGTATTTACTTGCAGACTGAGTGTATGTAAGTGAATATGAAATTCACCTCCTACGTCCTCACAACTGGAACAATCTAAACAATAAAGGCATAAATGCAACATAATTAGGAAACTTATTAAGAGGATGACAAATCCCCCCCAAAAAGACTCGAGCTCTCCTACTTTCTCTTGTGCCTCTTGTATTCTTTCTGTAACCTATCTGGGTCCTTTGATTGAACTACAAGGGAAACTAGTATCTGTACTTGTCCTAGAATTTGACTATCTGTATCTGATTTATTTGGAATCTATGGATCAATATTTGGGGCAGCAAGCTTGTCTACCTCGTCAATGTCTATTGGATATCCCTAAGGCTTAGGGGACCTTGCATCTTGATTAAATTTGACATCTTGACATAGAAATATATTCTGTAGGGATTGAATGTAAACTTTGGAGGCATTAGAAGTCTTGTCATATGCCACATATAAATTTCATTCAAACAAGAGGGTTCCAACACGGTCAGTGTTTATAAGGGTAATGATGGCACCCCATCCTCCTCTCTTGGTACCATACTGGTCATAAAGGATGGGCTAAATTTTGGAATTGCTGTGCTTACTGGTACCCTAAAAGGAATCTGATACTTCCTATCCATCCATCAATAGGCCAGTCAAGGCATGTATATCCTGTACATGAATTGGATAAGCCATGTCTAGCCACAAGGTGTTCCCATGCACTCAACTAATAAGGAACTTGGCACATCTAGCAGTTTCACCAGTGGTGCCAAATACTAGTAGGTCAAGTATAGATCATGGTGAGAGAGACCGCATTTCAGAAGGGGTGCACCACCGGAGAAGAGAGACACTAGTATTTACCAAGTGTGCAAAGTGTAGATATTCCATGTAGGTCTATATAAGTGTCGATGCAGGCTCCACACAAGTCTCAGAATTCAATGTCGGTTGGTAACATATGGATGTTGGTGAGTTTGAGACTAGTTATTTTACCCTAGAATTCGCAGCAAAAATTATACTTCAAATCTGGGCATACATCTAGGATCTTACAATGATGTTGGTAGGAAACGAGTATTAGAGACTAAATGTCCTCCTCGAAACTGTAGATGATAGCATATATATTTCAAGCACATAGCCTATTACTTATTAGTATAAGATTTATTTAAGTCTTGAGAATTATTATTAGGAAGAAAAATGAGAAAATGGGACACATGCATCCTCAAAGGATCGAGCAACATCCATCCAACGCAAATATCCTACTTTCAATGGAATCCTTCTATCATACCTTACCTCCATTTTCCTACCTCATACAACTTAACATGTGCAATATTTCAGCTCTATGTTATGCTACCTCGGAATTTGAAGTTTGAACCATTCCCAACCTAGAAAAAATGCCATTATCATGCTCAACAGTCAATTAATTAAGTTTGAACACTCGTTTTTTTTATAGATGGGCTAGATTCATAATGTATCCTGATGGTGGCATCTCCATTGGATGGCATAAAAGGACTAAACACTATGCTCCAAGGTATAAATCAACCCTCGCAAAATCACCTTTTGGGCCACCAAAACATAAAAACTTCAGAGAATACTTTTATTTTTATTTTTATATATAAGACTTCTCAAATTACCAATTTGGATTTATTTTCTATTATGAAAAGATTTCTAGAGGCCAAATATTGATTTCATACTATCTCTCCCATATCTTCAGAGAATTCAAATTTCCTAAACCATTTTGAAATTAGTAATCAAGGTTGGAGATATTAATATTTAGAAACTCTATTGTATTTTTCTAGTAAAAGTGTTTTGAAAGTTTTGAAATTTTATAAATGGAATGTTTTGTTAACCAAAAGACTATAATAAGTAATTACAGTCTTGGCTGAAGGAAATTCTTTGTTTCTTTGAAATAGGTTTAATGCTAAGCAATGCATATTTAAACACATGCTCGCTTTGAATGTGGATTTATGGCCGCTCTTACATGTACAAGAAGTTAACATATGCTGCCTTAGTTGCATAGATTGGGATATGCATCTTTTTTATTGTTGATTCAAGGTGTTTTAATGTTTTTTGTTGCTAAAAAATGCTCCCTGTGTGCTCAAAATGTTCACACACTACTGCATGGGTGCTCAGAATTGGAAATTAATCCTCAAATTCAACCCAGAATTGTGAATTAGGCCTATTACTATTGAAATTAACCTAGATTTAAAAATAATGCGCTTCACTGCTGATTAGATACATAATCATGGAGAATTAAGGTTGATTTCACACCCATGTTTTCCCATACTTGAGGGATTAGACTTGTTGCCACTATTTCACACACATTGGGATGCTAAGATTTGAGAAATTAATGCCTAGAATGCTGCTATAGGTTTCTTTTATGCCCAAAAAGCTTCAGAACTCCTTGGTGGACACCCATGCAATATAGGTAGTAACATGATGTACACCATAAACAACTTGGATGATGTCTTGTGGAAATTAAGAGGAATATGGAATTAAGGGTGCATCCACATAAACAACAAAGGAGCAAATACTTAATTTGGGATCAAATTTGCAGAATGATTTGTCTCTAGAGGTTTTCCACCCAGCCATGGACTCGTACTTTAGAAATCCACCCCCATGTTGAGGTCCTAAGTGTGAAAAGGGAGGCTCTCTCACTCATCCCAAAACCTAAACAATTGCTGAGCAAAAAAATTTCATCAAAACCTCCTAACACTCACAAACTGAGCAAGAATAAGTAACGCCTACACAAGTCAAAGAACCCTCCTATATCCTACACAATCATTTGCAGCTCAATCAATTGATAGGAAACAATTCCTACCCACAAGCACATTCACTTCACTTACTTTTCCTTTTTCCCTTTTTCCACTTGTGAAACATGCCCCTCATTATCCCTTCTAAGCAATCATGCACTTTCTTTCTTCAATAAAATGCATGGGCATATTCCCCTTTATTACAATTTATATCGCAAGCATTACATAATAAAATAAACTAACACAATGGAGCCTTCACTAATTTTCACTCATTTAATCCAAATACAAGTTAAAATTACATAGATTTTGTAGTGTTACAGTTAAAGTGAGGCACCACGGTACCAGAATAGGAAGGAGGGAGTGGACTCACCACTCCATTTTGGGGGAAAACTGATAAACCCTAGGAGGGGAGGATAGGAATAAAAGTTAAGAAGAGAATTCCACTAGATTAATTAAGGTTTTAGAGTTGATTAGGATATCTAGGGTTGTATATTAATTAAGGTAATTCAATTAGGGTTAAAAAAATAAATAAGAAAGAATAATAAATTAACAAAGGAAAGCAAACTAACCAGGGTAAATTTACCAGTTTGCTTTTGTGAGATGATTAACTTAAATTTTTAAGGTGAAATAGAGAGAGGGGACAAATACATAAAAGTGTTGATGTAGGTGCTAATGATGCTCGGGTTGAATATGATAAATGCAGAAAACTGGAAACGAGAGAATTTCTCCACCCGAACGGACTTGCACACGCTGCTACACCTTCCAACAAAACAGACTTGATCTTGATCTTTGATACAAGGCAATAAAACACACTAGATCTACCATGTAAAATAATGAAACAATGAAGCATTGGATGGTGACCTAATGTGCCATCAATACCTTCATATCCTCAATACCCTTCATCTCCAGCATGTCCGAGAAACAATGAATTACAATAACCATTAAAGTAGTTTAAAAAAATAGTAATAACAATATCGATGTATATCAGATCTAAGTTGTTAATGAAAGACAACAATATATAACCGTAGCATGATATCTCAGATCTGAACCAATTATAAACTCAACATAAGATGTTAGGGCAGAGCTCCCTTATCCTCAAAAAAATGCTTCTAAATAGACTTCAACATCTTAGCGTTAGGTTACTTGCATGAGACTCAACTAGACAAACATACCTATGAAAGGAGAGAACCCAGAACCGAAAAAGATTCTAAAATAGATCATCCAAACCTCACAAATAAAAAACAGTAGCAAGACAGTAGTACGACCAACTCACAACAAAAAATGACAACAAAGTACTCCAAAAAAGTCTCAGATGGTAGCGCTATGGTGGATGAGACCTAAGGAGGGCTCTTAAGGTCAACGCAAGGGTGGAAACCCCCAAAGGGATCATGCTAGTCATCAACAAGCTAGACGCCAACATTTAAGGGTTGTATAGCTCAACGCTACCATGCAAGGGTCAATCACGAATCACCACAAGGATAAACATCAGATACAAGTAAACATGCAAGTCAACATAACATAACAATGCAACATGACATCATAGTAGACTCATGCACATCAAGTCAACGTGAGGGTAGGTTACCCGACCTTCTCAATTGTATGCGGTCATACATCTCATGTCTCTCATGCAAAGTGTGTAAGCTCACAATCATCATCACTGGATAAGGAATCTCATGTGATCATCTCATCTTCCTCAGGTTAGCTCAGGAAGGGGTAGCCAGCCCCTTGAGGATAAGCATAGTCCTCAGAATATGTCACACATTATAAAAAATAAGCTATGCAATGATTAATGCAAATACAAATCTTAAATGTATACAACTACATTTTTTTTTCTCATAAAGTACAAGATGGGGACATCTAATTCGTTGTCATTTCCCATTGAAATTGTTGTACCCTCTCTTTCTGTTGATTGTGTAGGAATTATCTCTCGTACCATACTTCTGGTACGTCAAATAGTAGGGTGTGGATGTCGTTGGAGAGGGACATCATCTACGAAAATCAATAAAGTTATATAGATATAAATGTTTAGTTATTATTGAGATGTGTATTTCATTATTTCTAAGATCATTACAATGATCTTTACTTGTTAGCTGACTAGATGAGGCAACTAGAGTGTTCATTGATTATGCCATTTGTTCCTCTTCCATTTGAGCATGAGTAGGTACATGCTATGTCATTCACATAAGAAAATTTATTACTACATGTCATCAATTATATATTTGAAATCATAATAAATACTTCTATTTTATAGCATGCATACCTGAATCATAGCTAGGCTGCTCGCCACCAACATGAGGCAACTCTGCACCATCATGTGGTATCTGTTCGGTACTGCTACAATCACTTATTTTGTTGCTCTCACCCTGAAAACCAAAAAAAGACATTTATTTTTCAATGTAATGATTCATTAATAGATTGCACAAGTACATTATAATGATGCTATTATTATGAGGAGACTCAATTGTTTTGGTAAGATGTTTGACATGACTAAGTCTATAAAAACATAAGGCCAAGTACACCAAGGTCACTCAAGTCACACTACCTTGTCCATCATTCTCACTAACACATTGTTTCAATTGAAACATAATATGGTAAACTTATAGTCATGGAGGCATTGTAGTTAGCTCATAGAACAAGAGATAAAACTTAGTTAAGATGGCAAAACCAATATTGAGTTAACTATTGTAATAATTAATAAATGAGAGGGAGATGATTGGAAGGAGGAAACCTAATAGTGTTGTTAGGGTGTTGACCACTTGAATAATCCATTATTGACTTTGAAAAGGTGATTTGATCATTTGTCATTGATCAACATGGAAAACCAACCATATGGATTTGAAATCATCAATGGAGTTCAATTGGTGTACTCAATCTGAATACTTGATCTTGAAAGTGATAATTGTCAATATTGGATTTGTAGTGTCTTGTTGATTATGCATTCAACCTTATTAGGCCTTGTAGTAAATGTAATGTATTTGTGCAATTGATCCAATATTCTTGTAATAATGAGATGCGGGAGTATGTTGTTGATTGTCTAGATTTTTTTTCCAACGGAAAAATCATAGTTTTTATTAATATATGAATGGATAATTACATTCTTAAGATGATCACCACAATTTTTTAATTAGGCTAGTTGAATGTCTAGATAAAGTGGTATAGAATACAATTAATGATGAGTCAATTAATCTAGAGCAGATTCATAAATACACTAAGTCCATTACAAATCTGAAAAGTAGATTCAGGTTCAAAATGGAAACAACTCAATGGAAACCTCTTAGGGATTATGTTCATATCAGGTGTTCTAAAAGATTTGATTATCAACTCAATATTTGTAATGTCTAAAAGGAGATTAATTAGAGTTGGTATGGGGATGCTTGAAACCATTCATTTATTAAAACAATTTGTCATATTAAGATCTTTCCAATGCTTAAGAAGTTTNCACAAAATTCAAGTCCAAAGTAATGTGAGCAAATTGAACATGCACAAATAGTTTTATTTACCTCTGGGTGCATCAATGGGGAAATTGGGGTTTTCCCCAAGCTTTTCGACCTTCTAGCACATGTTGAAATCCATACTTGAAGCCGAGCCTCAAGTCTTATTCAGTGGTTGCTTCTTGAAAATCATGTCCCTGCAATGCATAACACCATAAAAATTATTTGTTCGCTACAACTACAAAAATTTTGGCTACAACTAATGATCGTTCTATTCTTACAATTCGTGCTCTTAGTTTTTGATATACATCTTGGCCCAATTTTTTGTTGCCCAGGTTTTTCTACCCTTCCCTTTGTCTCTTTAGAGGTGTTGGGGAGCCTATGAAAGGTTTAAAATATGTTAGATATCCTAACTTAAATATATTTAAAAGTAAAAAAAAATATTGAACATTTTTCATTGAAAATATGATATGTGACATACCTTCTTGAACCGATTGGCTGAGTCTTTCCTTGTTTTCTTAATGTCTTCTCCTTTACATAATCCATGAGCGCCTTCCACTCCTTCTCTAGAACCATCAGAGGACGCTCATACTTAGTGTTAATTTACAAATTTTCCCTATAATCTGCCCTGACATATTTCAAATTTAAGCCACCTGGTGTGGTAACCCCTTTTTTGTTGAAGGTATCACCAAACAAGTTATCCACGTGGTTCATAAAACCATCTTTCAATTTGTCATTTTGGGAATTCCACCGTGTACGAATGGTGGGCCCAAAAATATCCAATGCCTTCTCATGCAGGTTCTTATCAAAAATTTTATTTCCTACAAAACAATATAATCATTAATTATAAATAATTTGAGGTATGTGGCTTTGAATTACATGAAAAAAATTGAATTAATTAAATAATACCTGCAATCTTTGGTATCTTGATTGGAAAACATTCCTTGTCCGCCAAGAATGTAACAAGAAATGATCCCTTGCTAACCACACGTACTGCTCTAGGATAGCACCTTTCACATTTGATGCTACTCTCCTCTCTAACCTCCTGTGAAGTGGTATTGGGTGAAGGGCCCTGCCGATCTCCAACATCCGGCCACGGTCGTAGCATCTAAAGGGAATTGCTGGCTAGGAGATTCAAATAGCCTCATTGGTATGGTATATGGACACTGTGTTGAACAATTGCTACTACCAATACCGACATCTACATACTGTACTTAATGCATAGGCCCTGTCTCCAAAAATTCCTACAAAAAAGAAAACTTTAATTTATTAGATTATATCAAAAATAGAGAAATAAACTAACATAAATGCATATATGTCATAGTTCGTAAAATATTTCAGAGATGCCACTTACCCCGTATTGTACTATTGTTTGCCTCAAGTCACCAATTCTTGCTTTGATTTCTTCAGTCATGGGTCTGATTTTTATTGGTGTAAGAAGTTCTTGATTGGACGTTTTCAAAGCCTTCTTCAGAGTTCCCATTGGGTCAGTTGAATAAAAGATATCTTCCTCATTGAACACCTCATCAGCGTGATGTGGTGTGCTCTACAAACATCAATCAATAAAAGTAGTTAATTTATTTTTATCATTACAAAAATTCACGTGAAGAAAAATAACATGCATTTAATAAAAAAATTTACTTTAATCATGTTTAGGTACTATTAGGATAACATTTACCTGATGGACACCATTGGGGATTTCCCATGGTCAACCTGCCACAATACAAGAAGAAACAAAATTTGATATTGAAAAGTAAAAATTGAACCATGTCTAATAAACATTATTAATGAAGAAAAAAATTAGTGTTAATAGGACCATCATGTTTATCTGACTAGAAGATGCATGTGTGTTCTGAGTACCCCCCTACCACAATATAATAAGCATGATATCATCTTGAAATATCATAATTTTTACAATATTCTCGCACGGTATTTACAATATGCCATCACAATGTTTACAATAATGCCCACAAGGGGCTTGAATAATTCCCGCAAGGGGGTGACAATAAGAAGATAAGGAAACCCTCATACCCATAAGACCAAGGTGTACCATAAAGGTGAATAACCAACCCCTTTCACCCATAGGACCAGCAAGACCAAGGACTTTAATCTTTGTCAAGATATCAAAGAGTCATTTCAGATATTTAAGTGAAATCATTGTTTAAAACTTTAAAATGTTTGTACTGTATATATTGCATGGATATTGGAATATTGTCATATAGATATAACTTGGTATGAAGTCATGTTTTATTCTCAAACTTTAAGGATACCTCTTTTAACTTGGTAGCTTGGACTAATAATTAGATTTTCCATTGCATACAAGATTTGGACTATCCTGATAATTTAATATCCTACATTTTTAGAGCTTTTGGATGAAACCTAGGAGAATTGAGTCAGTGAGTGGACAAATAATAATCATTAGACCTGGAAGAGACGTAGAAGAACATTAGTATGGATGGATGGCATGCTAGGAACCCTATCCCCTTGTACCAAATCTTTACATGTAAGAACCCCATACCTTAAGTATAGTCTTGTTATTAGCTTAGATATACTTTAGCTTCTATTAGCTTCTTATAGTTACTTACGATACAGTTCAAATAACCTACAGTGCTCCAGCTTTGCTTACGCTCTGTCGCACAAACGGTAGGGTTTGTAATAGGGATGATTAAATTCAGTAAGTATGAGGTTTAGGTTTGATGCATAGGTTAGGATAGTCCCACAAAAGTGTGATTTCCGAAGGCTAGTCCCAAGGAGTAGGTATGAGGCCATAGGGTCCATAGGAAGAGTTTCGGGGGGTTCCCTAGTCGTAGGTGTGATTCATAGGGTGGGTAAAAAGGAAGGATGGAAAGTATGCTTAAAAGACATAGGTTACAATTTGAGGTCCCCAAGGCATAGGTATGATGGGAGAATATTTCAAGGTCATCCCTCCTGGAATTATAGGTAGTCTCAGTAATCTAAGGCCAACCTTGCTTACACCACGAGTTTAAGGTATTTATCTGAAGGTTCAAGGAACTCTTGGGATATTCAGGTCTATTATTTTATGTCCAGTCCTGAAGGGACATTCAGGTCTATTATTTTATGTGCAGTCGTGAAGGGACATTCAGGTCTATTATTTTATGTGCAGTCCTGAAGGGACATTCATTCCATACTTATAGCCTTCAATGGTATCCTGTAATAGGTGGAAAATTCATTTCTTTATGACTATGACTATTATGGGTGGAAACATTGATTCTATGTTCCGATAGTCTTGTCTTGATAATTAATTACACAACAATATCAAATGTTGATCTAAGGATTTGTGGATTTGGATTGCCAAATTATAGCAACAGTTAAAATATCCCTAACGCACAGTCTACCTCCACCATGAGACATTTCTGTAATGTTCCTTGGTGATAGTTTAGGCAGTAGGGTACAAACTCGCTAAATATGGAAGTTATAAGTGCACTGAAGCAAGTGATGAGAGAGTAGAATTGTTTAGTATTTGTTTGGTCACTTTTGTGGCATGAGGAGAGGCCATCTAAGGTAATTCCTTGAAAGAATCACCCTCCTATGGTATCCTACAACAAGACTAAAATATAAACAACAAACCCAATGTGGGTGAAAGCCAAATAACCCTAAATATTAAATTCATAACAACATTGAAGGGAAACACCTAAGAAATACTTTGAGGCAGTTTCTAGTAGTTAGCCTCAGTCATATAAACATAACCGTAGCAAGGATTTATGGCTACATTACAAAGTTCTACCAAGAATCAATACTACCCTTCATTTCAAACAAGGGATGTGGGAAGTCATTAAAGTTCAAAACCCCTTGAAAATCCCAGTTAATGAAAAACCTTATAAAAATTTCAAAGAGACAACACCAAACATAGTCTTTTTCTTACAAAATGATATTCCTACTTTTTCCACAACTTACACCTACAAGAATGGCTAATGTGGATCCTTCTACTAGTTTTAAATTAATATTTGAACTTCATTTTTACCTAGCATAGGAATAAAAAGTATTCTCTTTATTCAGAAGGTTCATCAATCCATTTGTAACAATTAAATACTACCCAAATGATAGCTATATCATAGAGAAACAATACATCAATTATCCCCCTGAATCAGTCGTAACGATAATGTGCGGACTATTTTGTAACTTATGTGTTGTGTAAACACTATGAGCTGATGTTTTCTTTTTCTTTCTGAAATATGCGTCCTATGATTTACTGTAAATCCCAGTAGAATCCCATACTTAATTGGATAAGCTCTTGTTAATGATTTATCCTACTCACCGAACCGAGCCGTACCAACCCATACCTAACTGAACCGGTATCAAGCCAGATAGTACGAGGCGTGAAAACCATTACAAGACAAGATAAGATTGTATATCTATCCACTATCCATAAGCGGGGTAGATTGTCAGGGTTTATAGGAAGTAAGTGAAGTATTTTTTGTATAAAACCATCCATCCTAATCAATCGATGGAGGGAAGATAGGAGCAAACCCTGACAATATCTATCAATAAAACCCTGATTGTATCTATCCACACTGTATATATATCATCTATCCATAAGCGGGGTTGATTTTCAGGGTATGTAGTAGCAGGGTTTATAGTAAGTATGTGAAGTATTTTTGTATAAAAAAATCCATCCTAATCAGTCAGTGGAGGGAAGATAGGAGAAAACATTGACTGTATCTATCAATAAAACCCCAACTACAATTTATTGGCTATATCTATCAATAAAATCCCGACTAGAAAATGAGTTAATGGATTAAATGAAAGCAACTGACTTATCGAAGACATTTCTTCGGGGAAAAAATATACTTATACTAGATCCTGGTCTTGAAGCTACCTTATCCTATGCTTTTCCTTATGCCTTAGTGACCTTCACCTTTTCTTATGGGTCTCGACCTTAATCTGCCAATGTCCCTCTATGTAGCTTTTGGAGATGAAGGGGTGACAAACTTGAGAATAGAAAACCCCCAAAGCTAGGATACCATTAAAATTGAGTTGCAACTCGACACCCACCCAATAAAATGTTTCCTGTAGGAAGAATCCGTACTATAAAAATTGTTTCAAACAAGAAATTTATCTGGTACAGCTTAAGGGTTTCTCCATGCTCGCTAAGGGTTTCGCCATGCTCACAAGCTAGCTTTCTGGTTGTGTCAAGGAAGGGGTTCACTGAATGAACAAGAGTTACCTCCTCTGCAACCTTGGAACCTCCTCTGCAACCTTGGAACCTCCTCTACAACCTTGGAGCCTCCTTTTCAACCTTGGAACCTCCTCTGCGACCCCGGGCCTAGTTCGTGGGCGAGGTAAATGAAAAACCTCCTCTGCAACCTTGGAACCTCCTCAATGACCTTGGGCCTAGTTCGTGTGTGAGGTAACTGAAAAACCTCCTCTACAACCTTGTAACCTCCTCTACGACCTCGGGCCTACATCATGGGTGAGGTAAGTGAAAGATGTAAATTTTGTTTGTCGTGACAAGGGGGAAGGTAAGATGGATAGTTTTAACTGTTTGTTCTTTATTTAATGTTTATTATTTTTAATGTTTATTAATATTTTAATGTTTATTATTACTTTAATGTTTATTATTATTTTAATGTTTATTTTTTTAATGTGATTTATTACCTTTCCTTGAATCCAATAAGTCCACTACACCCCTTTGGGAAAGGATAAATCCAGGGACTTATTCCAACAACACGGAGGCAAGGTAGAAGAACAATCAGGTTAAACTAGTTAAGATGAGAGATGTTTGTTTGGGATACAAGGTACTATATTAAAAATTTAATGACAATGTCAATGATGATGAAACTGATGTCATTAATACTTATGATCATAGTCATCATAACCATCACCCTCATCTTGATCATCATCATCATGATCATCATGAAAATCATCATCATCATAAGCAATCATCATAAGTATTGTGATTGTGATTGTCATCATCAATGATCATCACCATCGTCATAAACAACACCATCGTCATTGTCGTCATCATTAGGGATGATGGTGATGATGTTAATAATGAAATTATCGTTGTCGACGTAGTCAGCAGGATTATCATGATCATTGTCGTTATGGCCATCATCGTCCTCATAGAGAACATCATTGTCAATAGACCCTTTCTTGAGAAAAAAATTGTCATATGAGTGTAATATGGTGACCATTTTGAAGTTTGACACACAGAGGATGCTTAATAAATTCCAGCATCAAGAAGACTTGTCACTTGAGACAAGTAGGATAAGTAAGCAATAAGGTTAGATGGAATTAATTGTATAATATAATGTATTTCTTACAAATCTTTAAATCCTGAAATTGTGTAAAATTCATTTAATTATAACCTTGATAAATAGGAAATTGGACATGAAATCGTTCTTGTCTTATTATTATTTTTAAAATTTCTTCTAAAATAGAAACAATTTTTTTAAAATAATTAGGTTTATTCAATAGATCCTAGAGTGGGTAGTTACAAATTATTGATTACATGTGTTAATGGTTAGGAAATAGTGTTTATAAGGTACAGGGTTTAGATATTATAGTATTTACAAGCATAAGAATTAGGATTTATAAACATTTTTCAAGTATTAAGGTTATTATGTGATATGATCTATAACTTACAACTTAATAATTATTAGGAGTGACAAGTTATAAATTGTTGAGTTGAAAAACAATGGAAGTAAAGGGGTCATAAGGGATTATCAAAGTTAAAAGTATAGTGGTTGCGAGGTCTTTTCTTATCAATGATTAGGGGTTATAAACCTAGTAATTAGTATTAGGTAATTACTATAATACTAACTTATTACCTTTTATAACCCCTTAGTTGCACCGCCACATTAATGCACACATAAATGAAGATAGTACACGATGAACATAGTTCCTAGGATATATCTCCAGATAAATTATGTCATGGTTCTCATCTATCACTAGTACATGTGAACATTTTTCCCACAACAAATCGTCGCTAGGATGAACATGTTGATGGTGATGATTGCGATTATTCTAATGAGTATGAACATGATGATGATTATGAAGATGAATATGATGGTGATGATGATGTTAATATTGATGACGACGGTGATTATAACATTGAAAATGATGAGGCCGAGGATGAGGATGAGGTTGATTATGATGTCGGTGATGAAGATGGTGATGATGAGGTTAATGATGATGGTGATGATGATTATGACACCATTGATGATCATCAAGACGAAGATGATGATGGTTGCAATTAATCTAATGAAGATGCCATGATGATGATGATTGCTATTATTCTAATGAGTATGAACATGATGATGATGATTGCTATTATTCTAATGAGTATGAACATGATGATGATGATGATAACATTGATGACGATGATGAGGCTGATGATGAGGATGAGGTTGATTATGATGTCGATGATGATGATAATGAATATGGTGATGATGATGATGATGATGATGATGATGATACCATTGATGATCATAAATATGAATATGATGATGGTTGCGATTATTCTAATGAGGATGACATGATGAGGATAATTGCGCTTATTTTAATAAGTATGAACATGATGATGATTATGAATATGAACATGATGATGACGACGACGACAATGACGATGATGATAACATTGACGACGATAATGATTATAACATTCGGGATGATGAGGCTGAGGATGAGGATGAGGTTTATTATGATGTCGATGATGACAATGATGAAGATGGTGATGATACCATTGATAATCATAAAGATGAATATGATGATGACGATACCATTGATAATCATAAATATGAAGATGATGATGGTTGTGATTATTCTAATGAGGATGACATGATGATGATGATTTATATTATTAATCAATATCATCATCATCAACTTCTTCATTTGTATCATCATCTGGTCCATAATCGTTAGTGTTAAAAGGATAGTTCATATCAGGATCATCATTAACGTCATTTTCAGTTATATATTTATCATCAATATCATCACCAAGTACCAAATTGTCTGCTATGTCATTTGGATGATCAACTTCTTGATCGGATTCTTCATCTAACACATCTGTGGTGACCAACTACTCATAATTTGCATCACCTTCTTCTTTGACATTGTCTTCTTCCTTTGGATTATACTTAACTAGTCTTCCTCTTGGATCATATCTAACAATATATGACCAACCTGATTTACCTGACACCTCTGAGAAATACCTTCTCACATTGACTTGGAAGAACATAAGGCTCTATACCTGGTTCAAGTGCGCTTTTATTAACCATGGTAAATCCATTGGCATGCTCAATAACAGTTCTTTCAGGATCATGTTCATTTGTTCATATCCTGTACCATTTGAACTCAAACAGAACTATTTTAAAGGAATTAAAGTCACACTCAATTATATCTTCCAAATAACCATAGTACCCATTTTCAGATACTTCTAGATGCTTGTCACTTCTAGAGGAAACATTAATGACTTAAAAAAATACAGTTATCCCACAAGCAAATATTTTATTCTTGTCATTCAACTTTTGGTGCGAAATTTATGACCTTTGGACCACATAGCCTTGTGGTGTATCAACTGCATCATGCTTGACTCAGTAAATAAATATATAAGAAGAAATACACAAAATAAATACATTTATATAATGGGAAACAATGAAAAAAATGATCAGGGTATAAAATATACTTGCCTTTTTATGTTTTAAACCACATCCTAAATCAATTTTCCTTTGTGTAAGTTCACCGGGATATTCTTCTCGATGACGATGCACTGTTTTAATCAATTTACTCACCCCTTCCTATGATAAGATACCATAGAATTATACATCATTCTATCGATTCCTCCATCCAATCAAGATTGTTTGCAATTTATAAATGTATTGCATCCCACACGTGACCAACTATATAAAAAAAACAATTAATAATTGTAAATTAGCTATCATTAAAGGCAATTAAGTTTACCTTACAATACTGATGGAATAATAAAAATTACACGAGTAATATATATATGAAATTGAAAAATTAATTGTATAATAAATTAAATCTACACCATCTAATTACCTTGGACTTTCCTTGTTTTACCTTTCCCCAACAAGACCCCCCCTTCAAATTTGTTGATGGAGTTGACATGCCAAATGCAAGGAAGATTGACATTTTTTGCTAAATTTGGAAGATACTGAATAATGTACACCATGGATTGATATACCATATAACCTTGCACAATTGAACCCTCAGTACGTGCTCCTTTTCTAACAAAAGCATTCAATGAATTCAAAGTCCTTTCCACCATCCACATTGATCTTGTGTGTATAGGTCCACACAATTCAATCACCTCAACTTGGTGTATGAGATAGTGTTCTTGCGCATTGAAAAATACTAGAGGTAAATAATTCCGCATTTCACAAATTAGACGAGGAAATTCTCTCTTTCAATACCTAATATCTTCTTTATGGTTTTCTTTAGATGAAAGCCACCTACAAATGATGCAAGAAAATAACAGTGATTAACAAGATTGAGGCATATATAATAAAGTTCCCATCTGTAAAACACAATATGTCAATAAGCTATGAAACAAAGTCAACAAACATTTTCAAGCATATAAATTGTTACTTATCTCATGTATTTACCAAGATCATATATAACTTGTTTTATGTTGTCGTCAAAGCTATCTAGGAGAGATAGAGGTAGAACGTACTGTAACAAAAAGAAAATGATCATTATTTATTTAATTTCCAAATAAGAGACAACAATTACTAAAAAGCTGTACTAAATGGAAATTATATACGTAAATAATTACCTTAATGAATGTATGCCAATCATGAGTTTTAACACCACCAAAATCACCTTTTTCGTTAAGATATTTTGTATGTTCGACGAAAACCCAGTTGGAAACCTTATTTTCTGAATGAGCTCTTTTATATCATTGCTTTGTTGCTCTGTCAATAACCATGGAATAATAATATTTCGGTACCCCTCTCCATCATTGGAATTAATTACACTTTGCAATGCATGATTGGATTCTGCAATGTCACTACAAATTTTTCCAATTTTATCTTTGTCAGTCCATTCATCTAAGATTCTCCATATCATTTCTTTTACATTCTTCCTGATATGCATTGTATCGAACAAATGAGATATTTGTAGGTGCTCATAGTATGGAAACCTACTAAATTGTATCGGATAACTCTTCATTCCTTGTGGAATCCCATTCATGCCTTCACGACATTCAATATTAAAGATAAACGAAAACACAGTAACAATAGTCACGACACCCATGGTAGAGAAAATTGAATAAAAATATAAAATTCATAATATTACATATTTATATGCTACATATACAATTTTCATACCATGACGATGTCTATTATATTCCAACTTCCATAGGTGAGGTGTCATTCTTTGTCGTTTCTTCCCATTCTCTTGTTTACCATTGAATTTTGTTTTCTCGGTATTTCGATACCTATGGTTCTTAGGGAGGAAGTGAATGTACTCATCAAACACCTCCTTTTCTAAACTTCTTGAATGACGAGATTTTATCCTAGGACCACAGAGTGGACATGCAAATTTTCCCTTTGTTTGAACACCTGCAAGATATATGTATTAATTTTATATAAGCATCAAAATATTACTAATTTAAATAAAAAAATTCATGATATTTACCTTAAAAACATATTAATTTAAAGTGCAACAGAAATTTACATACCACAAAAATGTGTTAACTCGGGAGAGTCATGAATTGTCCATGCAAGTATTCCATGGAACTGAAATTATTTCTGCCTTATTGGTATAGAGATGTCATACAGAGTGATTCCATCCCATAACTTCAATAGCTCATCGATAAGAGGCTCAATATATACATTCATATATTTAACTTGGTACTTACCTAATTTATTCAACAATATACGATGCTATTCAGTTATGTTTCCCAATATATAAAAGGTGTTCTCATGCAACAATGAAACAAAGAAATGAAATAATATAATTACTTTCAAAAATATACTTGGAATAATCATTGCCAACATTGTGTGCTCTCTCTTTATTGAAATCCAAGGAGGAAGGTTATTGTTTATGACAAAAACATGCCACACTAAGTAAGTAGAACGAAGCTCTCCAAATAGATTGAAACCATCAGCTGCCAATGAAAGTCTAACATTACGAGGTTCATCTTTAAAAATTGGCCATTTTTCTTCGATGTTCTTCAATGCAGAACCATCTGTAGGCATGCAAAGAACACCATCTTCACTTATGTTTTTTGCGTGGTAATCCATAAACTGTGCTTTACTTTGGCACCTGAATAGTAGTTGGAGATGTGCAATTCTGGGAATATAACCAAGAACTTTACGAGGCACCTTTTTTGTTACTTAATCAGTTCGATATCTACTAATTTCACATTGTGGGCACTTGTTTTCTGATGCATATTGTCCATAATATATAATGTGATGATTAGGACATGCATTAATAGTTTGATGGTCCATTCCAATGTCTTTCATAATCAAGAATACCCCTCGATATGTGCATGGTAAATTATTTGATGGAGGTAATAGAAATTCACCCAACGGTCTCCAACATTGACAAAAAATTGAAATGTAAACAATATAAATAATAAATAATGCTTATCCCTAATTTATGAATTAATTAACCCTAAAAATAGAGGAAAATAATGAACTTTTCATACCATGTGAAGATGCAATTAATACATCACATACCTTGGGATCTGTGTGAAACAAGTGTTTGATAAACCATTCAAAACTTTCAAGTTCACTAGCAACAATATAGCATATAGATGATTTTTTGTTGAGCCTTCATAAAGAGGTTCTTGGGACTTCTCGAGTAGAGGAACATCATGAATATCATGGAGGTTGTCCTCATGCAATGGAGAAAATGTGTCTTGGATCAATCTATTTATCTCATCTTCGTCATTTGTATCAATAACGTCATCTTCATCCATAGGATCATTAAGAACTTCATCTTCAATATTATGATCTCCATGTTCCTCACCTTGTAAAGTAGTATTTATACTATAATTATGTGGAAAATAGCTCTCTGATGGTCGACATTTAGGGGAATTGTATTTATAATTACAAACAATGTAATAACATTAGTGTATAATATACAACACATAAATTTAACATGATAATTTTTTTTGTGAATACATGATTAGTACTATTACAAGAAGTACATTATCTAATGAATAACGTCTTACCAAGGGACGATATTCAAACCCCCCTTCAGCATGCCCCTTCTCCTTACAATGTTTCTCAGCCCTTTTTCTTAAAATTCTTCTCGTTCGCAAACCCTTGTAATAATTACAAGGGAAATATCACTTTCCATCGCCCTTTGCCTCCAATTCTGCCTTAAACTCAACATACCTCTTATTATTTTCTTCCCAAGTATATTTCTTTGACATTCTAATAGCATATAAGAACAAACAAATCTCAATCATTGTATAAGTAAATTAAATAGAGTATATATATATATATATAAGGAGACGTAAAATTAAAGGACATGACATGGAAAGTGACAAATCTAATTAGTAAATCCAAGTTGACTTTACTTCGTCATGTTACATATCACAAACAATACCCTTTCCAAATTATTAAGGAACAAGTTAGTATGAGGGTCTATTCTTACCACCAACCACTATATTTTCGATATTTAGTGACAAAATTTAAATCCCCCCCAATGGTTATGTTCTCCCAAGTTAGGAAACATGATTTCTCACAAGCACATGGGATCACAATGCTTAAACAATTTTTCACATAGGATATTATCACATGCTAGTTTACTCTATAAAAAAGAAACTAAACAAATAAAACATTTCAAAAGCAATGATGTTGTTTCCCTAATTCGTTCATCTTCATCTTTTTTTAACCAGACAATGATTAAGAGACCAATCCCGATGACATTATATTTACTCATTGGAAAAATATTATTTCACTAAACACAAACCTCAATGCAAAACTAAAAGTTTACAAAGATTTTGAAATTACCTAAAACACCCATTAATCTAATATGAACCCATTATTTTTCATGTACCTTCCCTAACAAAATTAGAAACTCTATCATGATACATTTAAATCAATACCTCTAATCACCCATCTCTTTCCATGTTGGTATTGGATGTGATAGTATTGAGGAGGAAATGAATAATCGAGTCACTTTATGTATGGCTCTACACATTAAAGGAGACAAATAATTTAAAAATACTAACCTGGAAACCAAAGGAGATAAAAAATTCGATGTGTTTAATATAGTACCAGACTATCTAAATCACAGATTGGACAGTCAACAGAAAAATTATTGCAACTATAGAATTTTTTTTGATGAAATATATGTTAAAAACATGTATTTATAGATCAATGATCGTGGCAGTTACAACGAAAATGCACAATGATCAAATTTCAACAATAAGAAAAAGTTAATGATTGTTACTGTGATGACCATTGATTTGCAAGTGTTTAGAGTTTCGTCGCTATAGTGACAAACATGTGTCTTCGTCACAATAGAGACAAACCTTCGTCGCTATAGAGACAAACAATGATTTACATCGCAATAGCGATGATGATCGAGGGCTAGAACAATTTTTTTTCAATTTATCCATGAAAATTACCATTTAAACTTATTCGTGGCAATATTTTATGGAACTTTTGACCCAATGTACTAGTGTAAGTTACCATGAACCAGGGGCATCTAAGCTGTCAAAATCACCCGTGGATCACACCCGGCCTAGACCGCACCAACCCTTAACGTGGTTGGATTTTTGGTATATGTGGGATTTGAATCGATGACCTTTCTGCTTAGGGGGCATCTTAAGCATACCTTGCCACCAATTGTTCTACATCTCACAGATTCAACAACATGAATATTATCAAAATTAGGACGAAAAAAAGGTTATTCCACATTATTTTTAAAGATATGAATAGAATGATAAATAATGTTCTCCCTAGCCCATGGAATGAAAAATAAACTTACATCCTACCAACATAGACAACAAAATGTTGCAAGAAACCATTCCTAGATTAGCCAATGTGTCACATAATCCCACTATCCCTACCACAACAAAATATTTGAACCAATTAAAGCCATCTATTGTGTTAGATTTTTATCATTAAGCTAGCAATACATTAGGATCTTTAACTGAGAGAATAACGAGCACATCAATCAAACACAAGAGACAATGAACACAATATTTATCCTCGGGGAAACCATAAATGGTGAAAACCCCATAAATTCCTCAGAGATAGAATCAGCACCAAAAGTAGAACCCAAAACAGTAAGTGATCTCCTGACAGCAATAACCTTCTTTCTATCTAGCCCCAGTGTCTTCTCCTTCCTCAAGTATGCACTACACTTGAGTGTGTATGAGATGTGTGATAAATAGAGAGGCCAACTCTCTATTTATACTAATTCCCAACTTGACTAAACCCTACTAGGGAGGACCTCACTAGGAGAGTCTAATAACCCTAGTGCCCCAAAACTGCGTGGACTTTAACCCTTAACCAATAGGAGGGTTACCCACAATGACTTGACATGACTTTTTTATATTATAGATCTTCCCGATAGGAACATTGGGCCATGACATGACTCAAGTACATCCCAGAATAAACATTGGGTTACAATACATAAAAAATACAAGTGAAATACATTCCGAAGTTACATATACATCAACACTCCCTCTTAACTAGGAAGGTATTCTTTCGACACAATTTTCAGCAGAAGTTTTCTTCTCTATATCTTCTGGATCATCATCGAGTCCTTGTCATGTTCAATTCATCTTCATCTTCAATTCATCTTCATATTCAAGTCATCTTCATCATCGGATCTAGATCATCACTCGATCTGGATCATCACTGGATCTGGATCATCATTGGATCTGGATCATCACTGGATCTGGATCATCACTGGACATCATCACTGGATCTAGATCATCACTCGATCTAGATCATCACTGTTGGATCATCATCATTGGATCTAGATCATCATCACTCGATCTGGATCATCACTAGGTCATCATCACGGGTGCTATCTCTTGATTCTTCTCGTCATAGGAATCTCTACAGAGCCAGCCCTTTTTCATGCTAGATGTACATCTACATAGCCAGTCCTTTTTCATACTGGATGTATCATCTACATAGAGCTAAACCTTTTTCATACTGGATGAGTCTTCACAGAGCTAGTCCTTTTTCATACTAGATGTGGCAGCTACACAAAGCTAGTCCTTTTTCATACTAGATGTGTCTTCACAGAGCTAGTCCTTTTTCATACTAGATGTGGCACCTACACATAGCTAGTCCTTTTTCATACTAGATGTGTCTTCACAGAGCCAGTCCTTTTTCATACTGGATGTGGCAGCTACACAGAGTTAGTCCTTTTTCATACTAGATGTGTCTTCATAGAGCCAGTCCTTTTTCATAATGGATGTGGAAGCTACATAGAGCTATTCCTTTTTCATACTAGATGTGTCTTCACAGAGCCAGTCCTTTTTCATACTGGATCTGGCATCGACAAAGAGCTAGTCCTTTTTCATACTAGATGTGTCTTCACAGAGCTGACCCTTTTTCATGTTGGATGTGGCATCCACATACATCTGACAATGGAAGGAACCAATCCTCTCACCATGTCACAGCTCTTACATCCGACCATGGAAGGAGCCAATCCTCTCACCATGTTGGAAGGGAACAACACTTACATCTGACCATGGAAGGAACCAATCCTCTCACCATGTCAGAAAGGCACAACACGGACACATCGCTTCCTCTTGGGAGGAATCTCGATCTGGAGAACACCAAGCTTCTCCATAAAGTACTCAAACTTCACCCTAGCCAATGGCTTCATCAACACATCAGCCATCTGTTCGTCTGTCGCAACATACTGGAGCTTCACTGCTCCTCTCTGCACCATATCCTTGATATAGTGATACTTGATGTTTATATGCTTTGACTTGTCATGGAATACTGGATTCTCTGACAAATTTACACAACTCTGGTTGTCATAGTATATACAAGTAGCATCTAACTGGAGATCAAATAAATCAGATAGTAGCTTCCTCATCCATACTGCCTCACAACTAGCTGAACAGGCTACGACATATTCTGCTTTAGTTGTACTTAGTGCCACATATAATTGCTTCTTGATAAGCAAAGAGATCACACCTGATCCCATACTGAAGCAACACCCCAAAGTACTCTTCCTATCGATGGCACTGCCTGCCCAATCTGAATCAACATAACCCTCCAGGTTAATCCTTTGATCAGTCTTATAATTGAACCCATAATCAATCATACCCTTTAGGTACCTCAGAATGTGCTTTGTAGCAGTCAAGTGAACATGTCTCGGATCTGTCAAATATTGGCTCAAGGTGTTCACAGTAAAGAAAATATCTGGTCTCGTTTTCACTAGGTACATCAAGGACCCAATCATCCGACAATACATCGTGGCATCAAGGACCCAATCATTCGACGATATATAGTAGAAGCATCACTGGGTTCCCATCTTCAACCTTGTAGTAAAGGTTGGAATCTGCTTTACTCTTGGTAAAGCCCAAACTGGATAGAAAGATATCAATTATGCCGTACCATGTCTTGGGTGCCTATTTCAAACCATACAGGGCTTTCTTTAATTTGCACACATGAGAATCCCTATCATGTGTCTCAAAAACGAGTGGCTGCTCAACATACACTTCCTCTTCCACTACACCATTCAAGAAAGCAGTCTTGACATCCATTTGGTGTACTTTCCATTTCATCACTGTAGCTAGAGCAAGTATTGATCTGATGGAAGTGTATCTGGCTACAAGTGCAAAGGCTTCTTCATAGTATATTCCTTATTTCTAGGAGAAACCACGAGCAACAAATCTTGCTTTATATTTCTCTATGCTACCATCTGCAGCATGCTTAATCTTATAGATCCACTTGGAAGTTACGGCTGACTTCCCTTCTGGTCTTGGGACAACATCCCAAACATCATTCTTCATGATCGATTGATACTCTTCGATCATAGCATCCTTCCATTCTTTTCGTTCTGCTGCTTCTTCATAATTGGAAGGTTCTTTATTAATGAAGTCACATAGTAATGCTACATAACTGGAACAGGATCTAGTCCTCTTTCTTTCTCTAAGATTCTCTTCTGGAACCCCATATCTTTCCACACCTTCGATAATCTCTCGTACCCAAGCAGGTTTCCTCTTGTGAGGATTCTTTTCCTGTGGTGGATCTACAGGTCTTTGTGGTTCTTCAAATTCTTGATCTTCTTCTTGAGTTTCTTCGTTCATGATTGTATCATGAATTCTGGGAAATTCTACTTCTTCAGGTTCTTCAGCAGGTTTATTTCTGGATTTGATGTAGGCTGAATCTTCATCAAATGTTACATCCCTACCGATGTCAATCTTCTTGAACCCTGGGAAGTATATTTTGTAAGCCTTCGATCTTTCAGAGTATCCCACAAATATACCCTTCTTTCCTGAAGGATCTAATTTTTTCCTCTTCTCTTTTGGAATGTGTATGTACACTGGACAGCTGAATATTTTGAGATGGCTGACTTCTGGTTTCTTGCCGAAGAAGACTTCTTCAGGAGTCTTGTTCTCGAGTACTTTGTGTGGAGTACGGTTCTGTACATACACTGCTGTTCTGGCTGCTTCTGCCCAAAGATGCATAGGAATATCTTGATCATGAAGCATAGCTCTTATAGCTTCCATGATAGTTCTATTCTTCCTTTCTGCAATCCCATTCTGTTGTGTATTATAAGGGGTGGACAACTCCCTCTTAATCCTTGAGTCTTTACATAGTTCTTTGAACTCATTCGAAGTGAATTCTTCGCCATTATCTGATCAAAAATTCTTGATCTTCTTTTCAGTGTGGTTCTCGATAGAGGCTTTGAATTCCTTGAACTTTCTGAATACTTCATCTTTGTTCTTCATAAATTAAATCCATGTCTTCCTAGAAAATTCATCAATAAAAGAAACATAGTATGCATACCCGCTTAGAGAACTTGATGACATTGGTCCGCATACATCGGAGTGGATGATTTCCAAGATTCTTTTTGCCTTTCTCTCGCTACTTGGAAGTGTATTCTTTGTATTATTTCCTTTCACACATACTTTACAGACTCCATCATGTTTTGCTTGAATTTCTAGAAGACCTTCAACAACTTTGCTTGCAAGTGGTAGTGCTCTATAATGCACATGTGTAAGCCTTCTATGCCAAAGTTCATTTGGTTCTACTGAGTCATGAACCAAAGCTTGTTCTGGTTGGCCCTTCAGCTTGTATAGACCTCCTTCTTGTTCCCCAATCACTATTGCATCGTCAAAAGTCTTTCCCTTTGGCCACATAAGAACTTGGCCATCTACAAAAGCAACCCTCATTCCTTTTGCATCCAATGCAGATATGGAAAGGAGGTTCTTCTTTAGTACTGGAACAAATAATACATTCTTCATCTTCATAGACTTTCTAGAGTCTAGTATATAGGAGGATTCACCACTACCTTTTATTGGATACTGGTAGTCATCCCCAAGTTTCACCTTGTGAGGTGACTCATGTTTAGATAGCTTCACAAATGATTCTTTGAATCTCGTCATGTACTTGGAAGCACCACTGTCTATGAGCCAATCATTGCTTCCATGTGAAATAGTTCCTGTAAAAGCAGAGATCAGCACATATTCTTCATCACTTGAAGAATCACTTTCTTGTTTGAATTTCTTTGAGGAAGGTTCATCATCCTCTGTAGCATGAGCATGATGTCTTCTCTTGTTTTCCTTCTTCTTCTTTAATTTCCCTTTATTAGGGCAGAATCTGGATATGTGACCTTTCTCATCACATGTGTAACATCTAATGGTAGACATATCTTTTCTATGGTGTGAGATCTTACGTTTGGAGTGATGATGGTTCCTCCTAGTTTTCTTGGAGTGAACTGCAAGAGCTTGATCTTCACTTCCCATCTTCTCTTCTCGAGCTGCTATCCGAGCTTCTTCTTGAGAGCATTCTTCCCATAGTTTGCTGAACTTGACTAACTTCTTTCTGGCACAAATCCCTTGAATGAAAGAGTCCCATGATCTAGGGAGACCATTCAAGGTGGTTATCACAATCTCTGCATTTTCCACTTCTTCATCTGCTGCTTTCAGCTGTTCCTTGATCTAAGATACGTCCCTTGTAAAGTAAGACTGAATAGTATCAGCATTCTGGATCTTTACATTTTTCAATTGGTTTCTCATATTCGTCTTCCTGTTTATGTTCTTCCCTTCAAACAATTTGGTTATGGCATCAAACATAGCTTAGGTGTCTTGAGGGAGGACACCTGTGGTATGAGGTGATCCTTGATAGAATAAAAAATGATTCTCTTTGCCATAACCAAATTCTTCTTGTGTAAGGCCTTAGCCTCATCGCCCTCTAGAACTGGAACCTCCTCATTGATATAGGAGTCCAACTCATTTTCTTCCAGGACCAGGGAGATCCTATACTCCCAGGCTTGGAAGTTATCAGCACCCTCAAGCTTTTCATCAAGCTTGGTATGATGAGATATCTTAACTAAGAACCTCAAATGGAAATACAAAATATTTATATCTTACCAGGTCAAGATGTCGGATCTGGATTTGGAGCTGAAATCCTGCAGTGTTGGTTTAGTAGCAAATTAGGGTTTTGATTTTTCGGAGTTTTGTCCAACCAAATGCTTTGAATTTGATCCCTAACTTCGATTTTGGGGAGGAGATCAATCCAGGACTGGGCTCACTGAAAAATTCCTCTTCTATGAGAAGCCCTAATTTCTGACAGGAGTGTCGGGTCCAAAATTGAAAAACCTCAGAATTAGATTCTGCTTCGACAGAAAGATGCGCCCTAAGGAGGAGAGTTAATCCAGCCTTCTTTTGTTGAAAATTGGTGTAGGAAGATCCACTAAGTAGGAAGCCCTAGTTCCCGCAGTTGCACAGTGTCTTTTTCTTAGGTTAGTTCTAATACCATGTTAGATTTTTATCATTAAGCTAGCAATACATTATGATCTTTAACTGAGAGAATAACAAGCACAACAATCAAACACAAGAGATAATGAACACAGTGTTTATCCTTGGGGAAATCGTAAATGGTGAAAACCCCGCAACTTCCTCAGAGATAGAATCAACACCAAAAGTAGAACCCAAAACAGTAAGTGATCTCCCGACAGCAGTAACCTTCTTTCTATCTAGCTCCAGTGTCTTCTCCTTCCTCAACTATGCGCTACACTTGAGTGTGTATGAGATGTGTGATAAATAGAGAGGCCAGCTCTCTATTTATACTAATTCTTGACTTGACTAAACCCTACTAGGGCCGACCTCACTAGGAGAGTCTAATAACCCTAGTGCCTCGGAACTACGGGGACTTTAACCCTTAACCAATAGGAGGGTTACCCACAATGACTTGACATGACTTGTTTACATTATAGATCTTCCCGATAGGAACATCGGGGCATGACATGACTCAAGTACACCCCGGAATAAGCATCGGGTTACAATATATAAGAAATACAAGTGAAATACATTCCGAAGTTACATATACATCAACATATTGCCATATCAACTCTATTAAAAATCATTATCCAAAGCCTAGGGGATATTATACATCATATTTGGATTTAAACAAATCATATGGAATTTTGAAGGGTGGAAAACCTGCCAATCAATAGGGGTCGGGTTTTATGAAGACATTACATGATTTTGTGGTGGATAGGGATCATATGAAATAAGCAGGAAAAACAAAAACATATTCACAAAGACTACCTCAACTCAGGGTCTCTCAAATTCCTAAGATTGACAACTAGAAAAATACAAGAAATAAATAACCCTTGGAAAGGAAATAAATATATAAAGGTTTTAAATTGAAAGAAAAAATGAGGCAAGATTAAAGGAATTCTCAAGGGTTTGGTCATATCCAATTCCATTTTGAAACTATGAAGATAAATATTAAATGAGGTGCATCAATACAAAAATGGCATATCATCATGTCTGATTATAGTTATAAAAACTATTGTCTCCCCATGATTGTATATTATATGAAAGCATACTAGAGATTACTTCACATGTTCCAACAAAAGATAGGAAGTTCACTGCTGGGATATTACAATTGCAAAGGAAAGGATGAAAGAAGAAAAACAAGGATGCTCAACAAAGTATATCCAAGAGGCTGTCAAATTTTCTATAAAACATATATAATGGGATCTACAACATTAACTCCTTATCATGCTTCTGATCCTCTTTCATCTTTGTAATGATATCTGATAATTATTTATATAAAGAAAGAAAATAGGCTAAGGAATGAGATCAATGGGCCCCTCCCGATGTATCTTCTATTAAACTAAGGAACAAATGATATTTCTATTGAAATAAATCAGGACCAAGGCAATTTTCCATTGGATTTAACGATAAAATGTCTTGTGTGTGTTATTTTATTAAGTTTCTATGGTTGAATGTTTTTGATTCAATCAATGAATATGTGAATTTATATTAACTTTTCTCACATGATTTTTTTGTATGTTATGAGATTAATGAAAAGTTTCATGTATTCTTTGTTGTTAAATTTGTTTGTAATGTCAAACATCCTTTCCAAGAAGTGAATATATAATTAAGGCGTCCTTGGAATACTTTTATAGTTATTTTTGTTTCTTTAGAGGTATTTTTGTCCATCCACACCTAAATACAATGTTTGGAATCTATGTATCAACAACTAAGATCGATTTTGTGCATTGTAGATCCCTGCTGTAAATTTAGTGACCGAAAGCTTAATTGAATTCAAAGCATCCTTAGTATGAAAAAATATGAATTTTCCTCCCAAATTCAAGGTTCCCTTCCTTGACTCAAGTACTAACTTGATGGTTTAAAGTGGAATAGGAAGGTGCATCCTGCACATCCCTCTTTGACCTTGTAATCCATCTTGAGCAATATCTACGTTCTTCTATGAGGCTGACCTATGCTCGAGATACCAAAGAAAGAAAATGTCATGTCTCTATTTATATGTTCTCTGGCTTTGCAAGGGTATATGGTTTTCGAGAAGTTGTGTCACCCTGATAAAAAAGGGAAAAAAATAATTATTTAATGTCACTAGGAAGAAGTGACTTTATAAAGTGACATTGAGTAGTTAATTCGTAAAGCGACTATTGAAAAAGTCACTTTATTAATTAAAAGGGGAATAAGGTGAAACTGACCAAAAAAGGTCAAAATGAAGATAAAAAGGGAAAGGAATCACTCTCTCGCTCATTCATGTTATTCTAATTTTCAAAAAGAATTTAGAGAGATTTCATGGCTTATGTCTATTGGGACGAAAACCTTATGAAAAAATATTGGTTTCAATGGTGAAACCATCTACCTTGGTCAATCTTGAGGGAAAGGTCACTCATATCTTGCTATTGTTTTTCATGTCACGGAAAGGAATCAATGCATACAAATTTGTGCAAAAAATAAAGATATTTCTTAGTTGGTTGAAGGAAGGATATTAATATTCAAGGAGGGTGTACTTGTTTGATTAGTGGTGGTTGTTGATTGAATCTTGTGGGGGTTTTAACACTAGATCTATACCGAAATAGGGCGCAAACAATGGAGAAGGGCACATTGTTTATCTAGAAGTAGATGCACCAGTCAATATTGAATTGGAACCCCAGTCATTTACCTTATGTATCCACGATCTTTACAGTCTCATATTTAGATCTAAAGTTTTGGAGAAGGACACAACCAATAAAATGTATTATCTCTGCAACTGTCCAAGTAAGGGGTTCGCAACTCTCATGTTACTAGTTAACTCATGGTAAGAAGAAAATGTAAGGTTTACATTAGTTTTAGAGAAGATTCATGGCTTTTAGGAGGGGATATTTATACTTGAAGAAGTCACTGCCCTTGAATATTGGTTTGTGAGGTCGAATCTGTCCCAAATCACTCATTTTCAGTTACAAAGGGGGCATGTCCAGACATAGTGGAGAGCGTGTTCACTATGGGTAGAAGTATGTTGTTGATTATTGATGTTTCCTAGCTTGGGGAGGTTTCTCCAGCTTGTTGGGTATCATTTCTTTATTTACTATAAATTTCATTCAATCCCTTTCTCAAGTTGTGACATTTGAAGGACTATTCATTACTCCAGGATGGCTGTAAGCTACAGGAAAATAAACAGGTCAACAAAATAAGAATTATTAGACATCTTTAATTTAGTTTGACTTGTATTTATAGTTTTACTCATTCACTATAATTTTCATAAATAATTATTAGTCATGTTTCCATTGAGATCATGCAAATACTGTCAAATAATTATTAGTCATGTTTACTGAAAACAGAAAGTTATAAATAAGCATCCTCTTGCACCACATAAAAACTATATCATGTATATACCATTGTCCTCAAATTGTTTGACGAAAATCATGACCTAAGTAACTCCAACATACAACTCAAAATCAATTAGTTTTAGTTGGGAATGTTACAGTAGTATCAAAGCTTTGTGTAGAAGTGTTTGACAAAATTACTAACCCCAATAATTTCATAACCAGTCACTCAAAATTCAGTTAGAATTAACTTGGAACATTACAGTGGTATCAGAGCTATGCATCCTACCAACCTGAGGGGGTTGTCAATTATATGTACTTTTATATTACTTGTTGAGTAACCAACACTTATTAATTTCTTTCTTAGTAGTTATTCATTGGGAAAGATGAAGTCTAATCAGGAACTCATTACATACATTTTGCAAGTATTACAGGGATATCAGAATAATCTAACATCGTGTTTAGAGAATATAGAGTTGTTGGAACCTCATGTATTAATTGGGAAGGATGAAGAGGGATTCCAATATGAAGTGGTTGGTGGCTTGAATGCCTAATCTCATGATGAAAGTTTGATAGAACCCCATGATGACTTCTTGGAAGTACATGCACCCGTTGATGTTGAGGATGTGTGCAATGAGGTCAATATCATAATTAAGGATGATGATGACCATGAGAAGCATGAGTGTGAATACAAATCAGAAAATTCGGATGAAATAGGTAGTTTCATTGAGTCCCATCATTTGACAGGACAATTGAAGGAAATAAAAGACCAGATTATGGCAACCATGAAACATTTTGATGATATGCATGCTTTGGTGATAGATTGTTGTTGGAGATCTCCAGGTAAATACAATAGTTTGGGAGGAGAACCTTCCCTTGCATATTTTTCAGGCACTTAGAGAAGTAGTGGTAGTAATGAAAGCTAACTACCTGCACATGCTTTCCAATAGAGATAATTTTCTCACATTTGATGAGATATACGATGGTATGCTACAAGGGAAAGAAGAGGAAGTAGACAAGCTTAGTCATGAGCTTGAGATCACTGTGGATTCCTTGAAGAGCATGCAAAGGGCCCTTCAAGAATTAGATCTGTAGGTTGAGAAGCTTCATGTGGAGTTGAGTTGGTTACACCCTTCATACTACACAACATTCAATCAATCATATATGGAATCACTGACGTAGGAGAAGGTTGGTGGCACTTATGATTTGATGGAGGAACCTCGTGTGAGGGTTGAGTATGAGGGTCATTTGGTCTTGCAAGAATTGGTGGGGAAATATGACCTTGAGTTTTTCTACTTTGCACATATTTTGCATTATAGGGATCATGAGTCACCTCTTTTGGAGAACCCATTAAAGGTTCAAGTCAGAGCCACGGGTAACATAGTTGTGCATGTACCTTGTGGACTGGCCACCAAGGGAGTAAATGCATCCATGGATTAGGTGGACATGTATATGACATATATGGACACACATGGGGGTACAGGCTCAATTGACATCAATAGAGTGTTAGATATAGTAGCATATATAGGATATTAGATGGCACATGAGGCTATAGTAGTATGGATAAGTATACAAGGGTATACTTTGGCACACAGTGGTGTACAATGGAGTTTCACAACGTTTCCTCCAGGGAGAGCTCCTGATAGAGGCATTGAGAATACCATTGAGTTTGGTTTAACTAGGATTGATGAGGTGATGGGTGAGCTTCATAGAGTAGAACATCCCTTGATGATCGACCTTCATTTAGGATATCATCAGATGACGAATAGGGAGTAGGATACTCACAAGACATGAAAAGATCACTAGATATTGTTGGTTGATATTAGGGGAGATGTGTGCTAGTTATAGATCCGGATTATTGTTTCATCCGTGTTCAAATTCCCATTTGATATATAGGGGGGTCATTTTTGTCTGTTTTTCGGCCATTAAAATGTGGCAAAACTTCATTTTCAAATGTTGTAATTTTGTAGTCATTTTGAGTCATTCATTAGATCTCATATTTGATGATATAAGTTATGTTAGGGATTTTATCCCTATATGGAAACCCTCATTTATGAGGAATTGTATTATGGCTATGTATTGTATTGTGAAATACGATACTATGAGAGAGAGCAAAGAGGAAGTTGAAATGGATGTGCTACAACAGGTTATATACCTTCATTTTATGGATGGTTTAATAGAAATTATTGACAATTTTTGTGTGGATGTAGCCCATATTGGGTGAACCAAGTTATATAGGTGTCTCTCTTATATTGTGCTTATGTGTTTTATTTCCGCATATTGTTTTATGTTATTGTTCAGTGATCCTGTTTTTCTAATGATTGTGACCATGACAAAGGTATCTCATTTATACCATGTGATTAATGTGCAGAGTGCACATGAGTAGAACCAAGGTCAGTTGGATTAATTCACAGATATTTTGGTAGGTATTAGGGGTGGTGGAATTCCAATTCGGTGGTGGGGCCCTTGTATTCATCAGAGTGCTGGATTACTTTAGATGGAGAAGATGATTTATAGGAACATATCAAGGATTGGTACACATCATTGTAGGGATGTTGTGAGATAAGTTGTTGATATTTGTTCTATATGGTGAGATATATTTTCCCTCACACTACCCAGGATCGAGTGTGTCCATGGGTTGGAATACTTTGATTTCTTTGATATGTTTTGGTGAGACATGATCCAATATAGTGAGTGTTATCACCCTGTAATCTTCCTATGGTTGTGGTAGGAAGTCATAGGGGTACCATTTCAAACCAATCTTTAGAATGCATTCTAGCCTATACAGTGAGAGAGGGCTCTCTCTTGTCACAAGGTCATTCACATATACATTTGGCTTTAAACAAGCATTTAGAAGGCTATATTTATGAGGGAATGGGTTGTTTGGGTTTTAAAGAGTGTAAGACAGATAGATAGAAAGAACCATTGGGAAATGGATTCAAAGACTGAAACATTCAAGGACTTACAAAAAAAATGACCAAATGTAACCTTCATAATCTAAGGCAAAATAAGTATCAATATCCAACAAAATATCTTTGAGAGATGGTAGGGGGAAAAGAGAAGAAGCCCAGTGAAACAGGAGTCACCTATCTATGGATAAATATATTGAAACACCTTTAGCAAAAGCAACAATAAAGGTTGATAATTGCAATGGAGAATAGAAGATGAATTCCAAAGCAGTTACCAGAAACACAGACATATGCATTATCTGATGCAAGGAGCACTCAACAGAGAACTAATTCCTCACATTCAACTAGAAACACATTATAAGAAAACACACATACATGGAAATGAAATATACAGAGGAAATATAGTGTAAACAGTGAACACTGTGATGAATCTCAGACATTCAGGGTATGTTTTACATTAATTACTCCCAAGAAAATTTACAGAGCTACAAAAACCAAGCACATAGGCTCCAAAATGAATGTCAAACAACCCCCTTTATTTCTCTTTCAATGGTATATTTATAGTGTAAACAGGCTCCTGAGACCAACCTGGAAACAAATCCAAATTCATTTACCCTAATCGGGAATCAATCCTGCACACATAAAATCTTAACAACTTCTGATCTAGCGGATTCTCCATGATCACAAAACCAAAATAAGAAAGCATGCTGGGGAGCGCATGATGGACAAAAATGGGAAATTAAACACCTGGAAATCATGCCTGTTGGATGAAAATGATGATTCAAAGCACCTTCAATGGTCTGCAACATCTTTTCTCCTTCCATGCATCTTTAACCAACGAAATTGTCGTAGACCGTTGATATTTTATCCAGAACAAGGATATGGAAGCATGTATTTAAACTTGTGCGCTCTGTAAAATTTCACACATTTTCCCCATGACTTTCTCTGTGCTAGTTGGATCAACGAAATTCTTCTCGACCGTGGATCTAGATCAAGCCTTGATCTGAGCTGTCGAAACCTAGATCTTATACGCAATTTTGCTGATTGTGAAAGTTGATTCATCCTTGCATGTTGAACTAGCGAAAATTTTCTCGGCCGTGGATCCAAGTCGACCTTGATCTAAGCCGTCGAAGCATGCAGGCCCTTTAAATGATTCCACCGATTTGAAAATTTCATTTCCCTATGCTTATTGTGTTAGCGGAATTTTTCTCCGTCGTTGATCTTACCTCACCATCAATCGCGACCATTGAAACCTGTAGAACTTGAATCCATTTCACCAATTATGAAAGTTATTTTCTATGTGCAAGTTATATCAACAAAATGAATGTTCACAATTGATTTGATTCAACCTTTGATCGCCATTGTTAAAAACTGCTTGGTTTACCCAATCTCGCATATTGGGAGGTCTGCTTAACTCATCCACATGTTGCCATTTTTCGCACCGTCGATCTTCACCATAAAATTTCCCAGCCATTGATTTGAGATGAAGCCATGGGATAGCAGAAAGTGAAAAGCAGGATCTTTGCATTTTATGACCAAATTCTTATGTTTCCAATTTCTTCCTTTCTCCTCCTTTATGAACCATTGATCTTGGGTGGAAGCGCTCCCGACTGTCGATCTTGCAGATCGTGGAAAGTGAAAGTTCAACCCTTTATACCTGAAAACTTTGTGTTTCCGCTTTCTATCCTTTGTGTCTTTCCGCACTGTTAATCTGCGTGGGATTTTCCTGACCGTTGGATCTAGCGTATCGCAGAAAGCAAGACTTTAACTTTTCACGACCAAATTCTTTGTATTTCCGTTTTCCGATTTTTGCCCTTTCCTTTCTTTTCGAGCCATTAATCCTTGAGGGGAGCACTCTAAATCGTTGATCTAGCAGATCGTGGAAGGTGAAAGCTCAACCTTTTACAGGAAAATTCTTATGTTTTCTTATTTATGATCTCCGCCCATCTTCTCTTTTTCGGGTCGTCGATCCTTGACGGAAGCTATCTGAGTTGTCGGATTTGGGACTACGGAAAGCGAAAGTCGGGTTTTCCAATTTTCCAATTCAAAAATTTACCTTTTCTGCTTCCATCTTTTCTTTCTGCACCATTGATATGGGCGGAATCTCTCGGAACCGTTGGATCTCGGATCGCGAAAGGTGAAAATCGGGGTTTGAACTTTTTATAACCAAATTTATTCTTCTTCCGCACTTCCGCTCCCAATTTTCTTTTGGAGCAAATGATTTTTGGCCCTTTGATCTCTTTTGCGAGTTGGATCTCCACCGTCTGTTCTTGCCAAGACCTATCCTTGATTGGATTTTTCATATCAGGCTCATTTCCAAGGTCGCACCTAAGGATTTTTTACTGTTTTGACATTCTAACTTAAGAATAAGCCTCCCAAGCAACTTCAAACCTCGTTCTGCATACCTCTAGGTCATAAGACATGAAATGTTTTTGACCCTACCCCTCATTTTTACTGTATTATCCTTCTGTAGTGGGATCCGTATGGGTGTATCTGTAAAAATCCTCAAAATTTAGCACAGGTGCTAATAGTGCGTTTAGTCCTTTCAGGGATTTCATCTTGGTGGTCTAAGAGAGGAGAGTGCAATCTGAGCATGGTGATAGGAAAATTATGATTATAGGGGTACATCATCAACATGATGGTTCCTCGCGGAGATAGTCTTGGGACCTTGGTGACTTTACCACTTACATGAAGATTTAAGAGAGGTTTTCTTGGAGGGACTTTGCAGACATTATGTTGGGACATGTGGGGGAGCGCATGACTTGTTGGCAGAGCAAGTCAGGGTAAACTCATCTAGTAGGTTTTATGCAGTATTTTCCCATTTCAGGGCCAAGGTGGGAGGGCATGTTGATAGGTTTCATCACAGGTTTACCGAGGGTATAGAGCATAGATGGTATGCATGCATGAATTGACCATTTATCAGAGTTCACACAGTTCTTGGTGATTTATTCGAAGTATGGGGAAACATGGATGGTAGAGATATCTCTTGGGGATATATTTAGAGTTCATGAGAAACTGAGATTCATTATTAGTGATCAGGATGCTAGGCTTGTTTGTGCATGATGGAAGGAGTTGTTCATATTAGCTAGCACATATTTGATCAGTGTAGCTAACTTGGATTCGATTGGTAGGAGGCATAATGGATTCCTAGTTTGGATGTGGACTTTAGGGACTCATATGATTGATCTATGTAATTTTTGGTTTGACTTGAGAGGAGATGGTGAGGTACATGCTATCTAGTAGGGTATATTTTCTTTTTTGATGCCCAAGAATGAGTTTGATAGTGTATTTGTGGACTTTGAATTCATCAATAAATGATTGCAGGATGTGATCCTTGATAGTGGGGATGATTCTTCTAGGAATTACAACTTAGGATTATAATAGTGGGGGATACTATCTATGCATGAGGGCTAGATATTTATGACTAGAGTGGTGTAGTTTCAGCATGTACCTTTTGGAAATAACGGGACCTTGGGACTTCATGGTTGGATAGTTTTTCCTCTAGTACAGATGGGAGAGTCATATTTTTCTACCAGGGACTCACTCCTATAGTGAATTGGACTAGCTTACTAAGAGGGTGATTCTACGAGAGGTGGATCGAGTATTTACAGTATTTGTTAACTCTATAGATGTGTGGCCTTCATGAAGCCTATTGTGTTAGTACATTGCAGGGAAGTACCATTTTCAGTAGGTGCTTCACATATTTTATATTGGTTTGGGACCTTAGGATCATTCTTTGTTTCAGTTTGGTTTAGTTGTTGATCAAGGAGTTGTGATGGAATTGCTTGAGGAAAAGCAATCTTTGGGAAGGGAGGATTGTCATGTACCCATTTTTATGTTCTCTAGCTTTGCAATGGGATATGATTTTTGAAGTTGTGTTAGCCTGATAAAAAAGGGGAAACAACTAATTATTTAATTTCACCGGGAAAAAAGTGGCTTTATAAAGTGACATTGAGTAACTAATACATAAAGTTACTATTGAAAAAGTCAATTTATTAATTAAAATGGGAAAAAGGAAAAGTGGCCGAAAAGGGTCAAAATAAAGATAAAAGGGAAAAGGTCACTCTCTTACTCATTCATGTTATTCTCATTTTCTAAAAGACTTTTGAGAACTCTAGTGGCTCATGTTTCTTAGGACGAAAACCCTAGGAGAAGATATTGATTTCGGTGGTGATACCATCCACCCTGGTCAATTTTGAGGGCAATATCACTTAGATCTTGAAATTGTTCTTCATGTTGTGGAAAGGAATTAATGTATACAAAGTTTGTGCAAAAAAGTAAAGAGATTTCTTATTTGGTTGAAGGAAGGATATTAATAATCAAGGAGGGTTCACTTGTTTGATTAGAGGTGACCGTTGATTGAAGCTTGTGGAGGTTTTAACACCAGATATGGGCTGAACAAGGTGCAAACAATGGATAATGGTGCATTTTATGTCTAGAAGGAGATGCACTAGTGAAGATAGAAGTCAAACCCTAGTCATTTACCTAGTGTATCCACGATTTTTACAATCTCATCTTCAAATTTGAAGTTTTGGAGAAGAACTCGACCAATAGAAACTATTATCTCTGTAATTGTCCAAGAAAGGGGGCCATAGCTCTAATTTTACCAGCTAACTTGTGGTATAAGAAAAAAAGGGAAGTTTTACATCCATTTTAGAGAATATTCATGGTTGTTAGGAGGACGTACTACCACTTGAGGAAGTTTCAACCCTTGACTACTAGTTTGTGAGGTCGAATCTCTCCCAAATCACTCATTTTCATATGCAAAGAGGGCATGTCTACACACAGTGGAGGGAATGCTCACTATGGGTAAAATTATGCTGCTAATTATTGATATTTCTGAGCTTTGGTTGTAATCTACAAGAAAATTAAAAAATTAGGAAAATAAGAATGAGCAGACCTCTTTAATTTAGTTTGACTTGTATTTACAACTATACTCATTCACTATCGTTTACATAAATAGTCACCAGACACGTTTCCCTTGAGATCATGCAAATGATCTCCATGTTATGCTTGGTATTGTTGTGGATTAATTGTTACTAAAAAATGAAAGTTATTAACAAGAATCCTCTTGCACCATATCAAACGATATCATCTATATATTATTCTCCTCAAATTGTTTTATGGAAAAAAACAAACTAAGACACTCCAATAGTCAACTAAAAAACAACCAGTTTTAGTTGGGAACATACAATGGTATCAAAGCTTTGTGACATAAGTGTTTGATAAAATTCCTAATCCTACAAAAATTCATAACCAGACACTCATAAATAAGTCATATTTAACTTGGAACATTACATAAAAATATTACTTACACACACACACACACACATATATATATATAAATATAATAGAAGTCTTAGAAAATCATCATGTTTGGATTAGAAAATCAATAAAATATTATAAAGAAGTATTATGGACACAATGAAGAATCTAGATTCTTACAAGTGAAGTAAGAGACTTCGATGATTTACAATGCAATTTTTTTGGAAAGATATCATCTTTGAGATGGGTTTTTGCAAGATTGGTTGTTATATATGCAATGGTTTACTAATAATATAATATTAAAATAACACGCATCACAGTAACTCTTTTTGCATGCTTATAATCTATAATGGCGTTGACACTCCTATAATGAAAGCATGATTTGTAGATCGATTCTTAGGATTTTCAATTCAATGTCTTAATTAATCAAGTAGATATCTTCACAATACTTAATATTGGTTATGCAACTTTGTAAGAATTAGTTGACTAAATAAAAAATTAAAATAGAATTTTCACTTTAATGTTAGGATATTTAGACACTTAAGAGTTAGGTAAAATTAATGTGGTATAATGTAACTATAGATAAAATGTGTTTCTTTAGTATCCATTAGTATTCATTTGTACATATGTAATCCGATGGTAACAATATTTTCTAAACATAGAGTAATATGATGGTTCATCCCCACCTCGATCTTAACGACCATCAGTTTGTGACTTAACACACAATTGGTCCATGATCTCTATTTAAAGAGAATGGAGGGTCATTTTCTTAATGATCGATTATGAGAAACTCATTGTAACATTTATTTTCTTTTGCATAATATATTTCCCCAAGTAGCTACTTGGCTAGGACAGTGGAATGTTTCCCTACTTGAGGGTTTTAACCATGGGAAATTTTTTTTACTATATATGCTCTTTGTTGTATGCTCTGTGCGAACTCAATAAACCAAAAACAATTTAGAAAACATACATTTTACAGGTGCGCTCACCAAGGACTAACTCCCAATATGTAACATTTCAGTTTCATAATTACATTTTTTGTTTTTGTGTGGTTGTGTAAAGTGTCTTGCAAGACAAAATAAATGTTTTTTTGGGTAGGCACATTCTTCCAACAACAACAACAACAACCCCATTTTGCTCTATAGTATTACTAATTTTTTTGCTTAGCTCACTTAGTTGAAAGTTACTTTAAAAAGCAAGAGGTCTTAGATTCAAGTCTTTTTTTTTACTTTTCATAAAAGTTCTTGTAACTTTATGTTATGAAGTAATTATATTGTAAAAGTTCTTCCCAGTGGTTTTATAAAAGTGGGTCACTATATTTGTAAAAATAAGCTTATAGACAAAGTTAGTAACGCTGGGAGGGAGGGAGAGAAGGGGTTTAAGGGGGGGTTCTTTGCTCTATTTTTTTCTTCCATCACCATGTGTGATCTGAAAATTATTTAAGGATCTTTATAACCATTATTTGCATGTGAAGTTTAAAATGTTAATTATTCACAAACAACCTTTAAAATACATATTTAAAAAAAATCCATCAAACACATAAACACATAAAAGTGTAAGCAAGCCATAAATGGACAAGAACTGATAACGGAGTTCACTAGATCCTCTGCCTACATCTCCGGGCCACTTCCAAATGGGAAGGCCGATAGATAAATTTTCAAATGCTTACAAAAATATGTATTCTGGAAAAAAATTCTGAGTTTTGTCACTCAGAGACAGAAACAGACTGCACCATTGTGTTCCTCTCAAAAAATCAAGAAAACTGAGTATAAACTCGACCCTGTTTGCCTGAGGTCTCCTCTGGCACGCAATTCGAGACAACCAATCTACATAAAAGACAAAAGTACTAAATACTCTATACTTTGTCTCGGGAACTGTGCATGTACTTCACCTCGGAATCTATGCAGGCACGCTGTTTGAAAAAAAACTCGAACTTTGATTTCTGAATATGCCCGAACTCTGTCACCGTGACTGAAAAACGTGGTTTTTATAGTGTCTCAGTGCTTAAAATTTTAAGCAGATGGCGTTGAAGTTTCTGCAACAGTTAGGCCTATTGGCCAATGGTAAAAATGCACCACCTTAAAGGGTAGAGGTCCCGGGGTCAAACCCGCGGGCCTCCCCTTCCTTTGTCCATTTTACATGGTGGCATATGTATATTTGAACCACGTTACATTATGGATATAGTTCATTTGTTATATGTTTAATACAGTTCAGTGGCATGATAAAGTTTACAGCTGATTATATAGTTTGATAACCCAAGGCCCACGCTCCACCGTTTATGACTTGGCAGGACCACCGTTTGTGACTTGGCAATTGAATTCTGCCCACAAACACAAGTTTAACTTTAAATAAAATTTTCGCCCTTCTATTGTTAAGGGCTAAAGTGTGGTTTGCTAGTTAAGTGGGATTAGTAAAGGCATTGACGGTTTGTGGAGGTCATGGGGTCACTTCCTATGGGCCCCACAATATTTTATAAACCATTACATTGGAATTTTGTTCATATAACCCATTTATTTTTGCCAAATTAATTCAAAATCGTCGAAACTTCAAACTTGAATATCTTCTGCATCCGGAGGCATTTTTTCACGAAACAAACGCCACTGGAAAGATGCTGACAAGCTCTTTCAGTTTGTAAGCATGTGTTTCCTTTTTTGAAAACTTTAAATTCTATCTCCATTGAAATGATCCACTTGGATCAAACCTTCCCACTAGAAAGTTTTTTTTACCACAAAAAGCATGATATCATCTTGCAATCAAGTGAAGACATGTTCGTCTCACTTGTCCTGTATCACTTGTCCATTCTTGGAACGTGTACATCTGACTCAACATGCAAATCAGCAACACTGCACATATATTGTTAAGTACATTAACTCATTTTTCCACAAAATCTTCATTCAATACTATAGGGACCAACCATATAATACTGTTGATCAGTAATAAGCTGAATATCAATATTGAATATGTGAAAGAGTTTGTACTTGTATCATGCTTATGCTTTATCATAGGAACATTATCAACCATAGTAGATGTATTGTGATTCAATGACACTTCCTCTTCATGCTTAGGATTCTTTTCTTCGTTAACTTGCATAGACATAAGTACCAAATTCTGACTTGCATTAACAACCGTTTTTAATTGTTGTGTAGTTCCCATTTATTTGTTATTTTTATACAACTGTGAGCGTACTATGTACTCAATTCTTTCCTTAAACAAATGATATTGATTATGTTCTCGATAGAAGATTGCCTTTCAATGATATAAATATGGGCTTCCCAACACAATTCCATAGATATCTAATGGAACCACATCAAATTCAACTTCATCTACAAACTTGGATGTAATTGCAAATTTGAGATCACATTGTCTTGTTACTTGTAATCTTTATCTTTGCATACCCAACCTAGTGGATAAGGTTTCTTGTGTGGTTTAGTTATTAATCCCAATTGCTTAACTACTTCTTCTGAAATAAGATTAGCTTGAGATCCACTATCTATGAGTGTGTCGATCTTGGTTTGTTTAGTGATTACCCTTATATGAAATAGTACATTTATTTTTCTATCTTTAGAACCATCATGATCTTTATATGTAGAAGCACATGAAGAACCAATGTTAGAACCATTACCAACAATAGTTTTACCTTTCACACCGATGATTGATATCTTTGTTTCATCCTCAGAATCTGATTCAAGGTCCTCAACAATCATCGTAGCCTTTTGCTTCCCTTTTTAATCCTTAAACCACTTTGGTTTCAATTCTTGATGTAGCTTCCAACAATGTTCTGCATCGTGTCCATCTCTCTGACAATGTGAACATGAAAGCTTTGTATCCCCTTTCTTCACAATAGTTGCATGCTTACCTTTCCCTTTTGCCTTTCCTTCTTTTGACTGACTGGATTCAGCTGAAGAAAAATCATGAACACCATTGCCTTTTGACTCAATGTGCGTAGCTACACACATACCTCATCCAGGTTAGTCGGATTAAACATAAGTATTGTATGACGCAAATAATTATGCAATCCTCCTATAAACTTAAGAAGAGTTTCTTGAGTGTAAAGAGGTATACCCAAAATCAAAGCTCTCTTTCTGAATTCCTTAGTGTACTCTTGTACATTCTGACCTTTACCTTGCTTTAGGTTTTGCCAATCCATCATGGCTTGTTGGATATATCCTAATGGATAAAATTGCTTCTTTAACGCTGAAGTAAACTCATACCAGGAAGAAATAATTTTACCTTATGTAAGGAGGTCTTCCTGTGTCTTACTCTCCCACCAGATGAGTGTGGTGCCTTTAAGATGGAAAGTAGCTAACTAGATTTTGACTTGATCATCCACAAGCTTTTGAATCCTGCAATACACCTCAATCTGCTTGATCCAATCATCTAGTTTTTCTATGTTAAGTTCACCATTATATGTAGGCAATTCAAACTTAATATCAAGTTTCAAATAAGGTAAATCAGACTTATCCTTCTCAGGTTGTTTCTTTGGATTTGAAGAAGCAGTACTGGAACTTTCAGAAGAGAAAGAAGATGGAGAAGAAGGTTCAGAAGGGTCTTCTCCTTTTCCTGAATCATTATCCTTTTCTTTCTCCTTCTTTCTTTTCTTCTTTTCCAACATTTATTGATAATCTGCAAACAACTTTTCAACTCTATTTGCCATATGATAGAAAGATTTGTGGAAGGCCTTCTCATCTTCTTCTCGATAGTCTTCACTTGCCATTTTCTTTCTTCTTCTTGAGCCTCTTTCTGGATCAAATGCTTCAAGATCTCCTTCACCACGCTGAAGCCTGGATCTTGTTAATAGAAAAACTTCAAAATGCGATGGTTAAACTTGCTCTGATACCACTTGATTTGAAAATTATTTAAGGATCTTTATAACCATTATTTGCATGTGAAGTTTAAAATGTTAATTACTCACAAACAACCTTTAAAATTCATATTAAAAAAACATCCATCAAACACATAAACACATAAAAGTGTAAGCAAACCATAAATGGACAAGAATTGATAACGGAGTTCACCAGATCCCCTGCCTACGTCTCCGAGCCACTTCCAAATGGGAAGGTCGATAGATAAAATCTTCAAATGCTTATAAAAATATGTATTATGGAAAAAAATTCTGAGTTCTATCACTCAGACACAGAAACAGACTGCACCACTGCGTTCCTCTCAAAAAATTGAGAAAACTGAGTATAAACTTGACCCTGTTCGCATGAGGTCTCCTCTAGCATGCAATTCGAGACAACCAATCTGCACAAAAAGACAAAAGTACTAAATGCTCTGTACTTCATCTCAGGAACTGTGCCCGAACTTCACCTCAAAATCTGTGTAGGTGCATTGTTTGAAAAAAAACTCAAACTTTGATTTCTGAACATGCCCGAACTCTGTCGCCGTGACTGAAAAACGTGGTTTTTATAGTGTCTCGATGCTTAACAATTTAAGCAAATGGGACCGAAGCCTCTGCAACAGTTAAGCATGTGGCCCAATGATAAAAATGTACCGCCCTAAAGGCAGAGTTCCCGTGGTCAAACCCGCGGGCCTCTCCTTCCTTCGTGCATTTTACATGGTGGCATATGTATATTTGAACCACGTTACATTATGGATATAGTTCATTTGTTATATGTTTAATATAGTTCAGTGGCATGATAAATTTTATAGCACATTATATAGTTTGATAACCCAAGGCCCACACTCCACCATTTATGACTTGGGGGGACCACCGTTTGTGACTTGGCAATTGAATTCTGCCCACAAACACAAGTTTAAATTTAAATAAAATTTGCGCCCTTCTATTGTTAAGGACTAACTTGTGGTGTGCTAGCTAAGCAAGATTGGTAAAAGCACTGTTTGTTTGTGGAGGTCATTGGGTCAAATCCCATAGGCACCACATTATTTTATAAACCATTACATTGGAATTTTGTTCATATAACCCATTATTTTTGCCAAATTAATTCAAAATCGCTGAAACTTCAATCTTGAATATCTTCTGCATCCAGAGGCCTTTTTTCACGAAATAAGCATCATTGGAAAGATGACGAGGAGCTCTTTCAGTTTGATTTCATGTATTTCATTTTTTGAAGACTTTAAATTCTATCTCCTTTGAGATGATCCACCTGGATCAATGTTGAGCAACCTTTTCCTGGTAGGTGACTCCTTGTCTCTTTCTTATGTTTTTTTTTTAAATGGAATAAATTTGAAATCCAGAGTCCACTTTTATTGTTGTTTTTTTAACAACCTATTTTTCAATATCTTTGTATCTAGACCATTAATTTATGGTTTTGAATCCATATTATATGTATAATACAATATGACTACTCTATGTGATATTATACTTACCAATACCAACTACTTTTCATGGAAAGCTTGCATGTAGGATGTCTTACAAAGTAGGGGACTTTACCACATTATCTTGGGAAAGGAAACTAAACCCACTGTTGATTATAAGAAAATAAAATGTGTCATTAAATGTGATGATGCTTGTGAATTAATCGATATGTCAATTTATAACGAGCTATGATTTCACCTTTGAGTATTTGATGAGCCGAATAAGGCTCGTTAACAATTGGAAATCGTGTTTGGTAAACATAATGAGATTTGAGGTCACCATCTTGAAAATGAGTTGGTTGCTTTAAATCCAAGTGATTTTTATTACATTCAAGAATATATATATAAGTTCAAAACACTTAGAATCTTTGTTGAAGAAAACAAAATAGCTAAGCAAAAAAAGAGTATTTATGTTATTCTTTCCATGCTTGATACTGCAATATTCTATTTTTTCATTTATCTTTTACTCCATAAAAGAATCTTTGGGAAATCGCTATAAAAACCACTCTTGATTTTTTTGTATATTCTTTGATTAGATAGCAAGAGAAACTCATACATATTGGACTGATTAGAAATGTCGATACTTCTAGAAAATCCCTAGTAACACAACAAAATGATAAGTCCAAGCATCCCCAAAAGAAAAATACTCACAACAATAAGAAAAACAAGGGTTCCAAACCCTCTCACACAATTCATCCTTCCAATGATGACAAATTAACCAAACAAAAAGGTAAGAAGAGTGAGTGTCATTACAACTTTTGCAAGAAATATGGTCATGTGTAATCCAAGTGTTCCAAGAAGATGGAAACCTTGGAAGCAACATTGAAGAAACACAACATTAACCTTGATTTTCCTCCTAATTCTATAACTCATTCACATGCACTTTGTTCTTCTGGGTTGATTCAATGCATAATCTTCCTCTTCTTCTAATGTGCGACTCACTGATTCTGGAGCATATTATCATATGGCTAATGATAAGTCCATTTTTTCTGCTTTGAATGAATGTAACACCAAAACAATATTTGTTGGTCATGATAGAACTCTTAATGTTGTAGGATATGGACTAATTCAACTAGATGATGGTCAATTCAATGATTTATTAAGTCTTCCAAGAACTTTCTATATTTTTTTGTTAATCTATCAAATCACTCATTATCGTTAACGTAAGACTGTGGAGTTTACAACTCATCATTCTTTAATCAAGTATTTCAATGATCCTAAGCATGTCCTAGCAATCAAAATTGTTGATGATATTACTAAGTTGTACAATTTCAACAACTTTGGGTCATCACCTTTTCCCATTGTTTTAATTGTTCATAGCGATTAATTCAACAAACTTTGGTATGAGTGATTTGGTCATTTAATTTATTGCTCATTGTAGCAACTATCTAATAAAAAAATGGAACTTGGCCTTGCTCTCATCCCTTGTAGAGATGGTGTTTATCTCAGGTGTGTTCTCAACAAACATCATCATGACAAGTTTGAAAGAACTGCCTCTTGGCATGCTCCAACCCTTTGCAACTTGTTCACAATGATTTGTGTGGTTCGCTTCCTTCTACTTCTTTCTCTGGATTCAATTATTTCTTAAGTTTGATTGATGATTTCTCTATATGCACTTGCGCTTACTTCTTGAAACTTAAGAGTGAATTTTTTGAAAATTTTTTGGCCTATAAGGCCCTTGTAAAGAAACAATCTAAACATCAAATACACAAGTTAAGAACAAAAAATTGAGGAAATTATGTAAACAACAAATTTACTAATTACTGCATTACATAAGGAATTCAAATGCAACATATTGTTCCATATACACCACAGAAAATGGTGTTGACGAGAGAAAGAATCACCCATTAAAGGAAATGGATAATTGTATGATCCAAGCTAAAGGAATAAGTATTCAATATTGGGTTGAAGTCACTAATTATTCCAATTATATAGTTAATCACACACCCACCAAGTCTCTAAATGATATAACATTGGAAGAAACATTGAGTAACATTAAACTAGATGTCAACCACTTCTATGAGTGTGGTAGTGAACAATGGGCTCATATGAAAAATGGAAATGGTTGTAGTTTAAAAGTGAAAAGTGCATATTTGTTGGATATTTTAAAATGTAAAAAGTTATATACTTCTTAAACCAAGTTTCCATGATATAATTATTAGAAGAGATGTAAAATTTGACGAAAATATCTCAACCTCCGAGCCTAATTTTACGTCTATGCCATTTGTGGCATGGAAGCGATCTTTAGAACTTGTGCCATGTTATACTCCAAAATTCCTTAAAAATATTCATAACTTGACTTCTAATAATGACAGTGATAATGAAAATCCACCTCTTCCTGCTCATTTTCCTTTAGTTTCACCAACACAACCACTTCCTCTATGGGCCTATACAACATGCAAAAAAGTTGGTGATGTTGATGGTGAACCTAGATATCAATGTCGAACACATTAAAAATTCCAATGATCCTCTTCTATTTTGGCTCAAGTTTTAGAGAATAATTATCCATATACATTAGCAGAAGATTTAGGCCATCCAATTTAGGACACAACTATGGTTGATGAAGAATATTGTTCGTTAATGGCGAATGATACTTGGGATCTTGTACCTCTTTCAAAAGGAAGACAACAAGATGCGATGTAAATGGATACATCAAACTAAGTATGCATCTAATGAAAGTATTGATATACTTAAGGAAATGTTAGTCGTCAAAGAATTTTCACGAGTTAAAAGAATTGACTACAATGAAACATTTTCCCCTATCACCAGAATGAGCTCCATATTCCTTTTTTTTTTCTCTTGCCACAATACATAAATAGGAGGTCCATCAAATGGATGTCAATCCTGCCTTCTTGCATGGGGATTTGAAATAATATATTTACATGGAACAACCTCCTAGATATGTTTAGAATGAATCTAGCATTGCCTGTCACCTTAAGAAGTCTCTATGTGGTCTTGATAAAGATCCTCGAGTTTGGAATGCCAAAATGGGTAGATTTATGATTAAAACTAGTTATTTTATAAGATGCCATTATGGCTCCAATGTCTATATATAGAAAGTAGGAAACCATCTCATAATCCTTATTATTTATGTCAACAACCTGATTCTTATTGGTAATGACCATAACCTTTTAGCCCATGTGAAATCCATCCTTACAAAGAAATTTGAGATGATAGACATAAGACATTTGCATTATTTTATTTTCCTCCATGTCCTGCGAACAAAATAATGAATTTTTATTTCTCAGTCTAATCATGCTTTTGACCTTCTTCATTGCTTTCACATGGAATATTGTACACTAGCCTAATCTCCCTTTTAGACTAGAGATATACTTTTTTCCACTTGCACTTCACTCAAAGTAGATGTATTGGATGGTCGGTTCAAGACCCAGGGTTCAACATAGATGTCCAACAAGGCGCTGATATTTTCAATACTCTGAAAGTAGAGTAAGGTCTCACTCGAGAAACACATAGGAAATTATATAGAGATTTGAATCAATAATGTGCAGGGAAGGATGACTTCTCTTTCTCTAGTGTTGGATTTATTGCTAACGTAACCAGTTCATTTAACCTTCAATAAGTTAACCTTCATCAACTAAACTACTTATAATTCAACACACATTTCATTCATAAGGAAACTACATAGCGCAAGGATGAGAGAACATATGTATTATATTATTGGAAAAAAATTGGTTGCAAAATACATGACTACAAAACTAATCTCAACTACTTAATACTTCTCCATACATTGGAACATAGAGCAGAATGACTAATGCTATTTACAACCCATATAGAAAATGAATAATCCACTAGAATATATTGCAAAGATATTAGCACTAGCAAAACATAATCAAACTAGAGAAGACCCCCAATCCTTTACAACATAAGCCATAGGTTGAGGCACAAAACTGCAAAACTGTTGGTGGCACGCAGTTGCTAATTAAACTCGGCACACAGTGTAATTGAACTTGGAAAAGAATGTAATGGTATTCATTGGCATGAAACTACTTCTAATTGTTCCAAAACATGGGCACCAAAAATCCCCCAACACTATGTCATGGGTTGTCCCGGGCCACTCTTTAATTCTTGAAGATCACTTGTTGGACCTAAGGAAATGTTGTAGTAATATATGTAGTGAAATAAGATACCTGCACATCTACATGTCTAATTGCCTCTATCAAGTGTTCAAAATCAGTTTTGAACTTGGAAGTATCCTCCAATGTAGTGGATTGCAGCTAAGGTTGCTCTAACTCTCCAAGCTCAACAACCCTCTTGTATTTCTTATATATCTTGGCTACCTTCTAATATTGCGCTCTATAATTATCCCGGAGATCCATGATCTGCATAGTAATATTTCATTGCTTGACGGAACTAGTGGCTATTTGTTTCATGAGGGTCAAGGTTTATTTCATTACTTCCATGTGCTCAAACACAAGTAGACTACTTACTGAGTGTTTTTTTGTCTTCACCTGGTATCCCATTGTTTTGATGTGGTCCTCCTTTTGGGTGACCTCTAGTGGCTCCTATAAATAATTCCATAAATTGAAACTAGTGTTCACCAACTTCATCATGCGTTGTACTTGGTACTCATACTTATGAAATGTTTCTTCATCCTACACAATCTAATTCTTCAACTCTTCTTGCTCTGGGGTATATTTTGGTTCCAAATTCTCCTTCAATACTACGTTCTGGGTGTGGAATCCTGTGATTAGTGTCTTAATTTCATGACACTACTCCTCTACTAGTTTTGGTACAACTATTGTGGGTTATCCTTCTCACGTAGTGAGATACATATTCTTTACTATTATTGGAAGGGATGTATGTGCAACCACTTCTGCTGTATGCATATGTTGTAGTCCATTGTATGCTCGACCCAAGTCTAGCTCATGCACGCCAATATATTATGTCAAGATAACCATATCATTTTGAAGTTGTTGGATTGGTACCTGCAACAGTTTGAATTGGAAGCCAATACATCTTGGTGCTATGGTTGTAGAAACTTCTACTTCCTTGATTGTAACAACATGGGGGTCGATACTTAACACCCTTTTTTCTGTGAACTATGCACTCTGTTTCTATGTGTCCTGCATCAATTATCACAGAGTGACTTCAAATTCCCTACTTGGATTGGATTGGACAATTGAAATCTACTTTTTAGATTTATGAGTTTCTTGGCCGAGTGCAGTTGAAGCACCTATTGTGAGTCTAGGTTTACTTCAATCATACATGTTATCTTTTGGAGTGTTAACTTTTGTATATCCTCCCATTTATTCTCAATGAAAGGTCAAATCTTCTATTTATTCCCATTTGGGGATGGGGTGCAGTCTGGAAACCTGCCTCCTATGTATTCATGCTCTGGACGCAACTCTTATTGTTCTTTTGTATCTTGGTCCACGTGTTCCTCTTGATCCTCTACCTCTTCCATAATCGAGGTTATGATGATCTTATTCCTATGCTTATTCCTTTGAAGTCCAATGCTTCTTAACATTCCTTCTTGGTCTTTATTATTCCTTTTCTCTTGCATCCTAGGCAAGTCATGCATCGTAGTGCCTTTTAGATCAAAATTATTTTTCTTTCTATCCCCCTTAGGGGTACTATCTAACATCTCAACATTAGGGTTCGATATAAGATAGTACTTAGCGGTGAGTCCTCTATCTAGTACTTAATATCTTCTTCATTTATACAGAAAGACATGATGTTTTTTCTATCGTTAGGGTTATTTGTGGTGAAATAAACATATTGTACACATCCACAACAGATCATAACACAAACTCATACTTGTCTATTAATCATGGGGGGATCCAATAAGGATCCACCATTACTTGGATCGTTTCTTTGTACCAAGTCTAAAACATAATGGTTTTGGATTTATTTACTTCTTTGTTATTACTGAGCTACCATACACTAAAATTTGGCACCAGAAACATCTTAGGAACCTCGATCTTGAATTGTATCCATTTGGACGACTTCCAAGTAAGCATTGCTCCAATGAGAAATACCCTACTAAAGTGAAAATATTTGTGGAGATCCTGCATCTTCAGGAAATCCTTAATGAGATCTTACAACAAATATCTTACCAACTTCATTTTGAAGCCTTGGGTACATTAGTCAACGATGAACAATATGCCCCCACTGGGAATTCATATTTACAACATTTGTGCACCACCTTTCACGATAGAACATGCATGGTGAATTGAACGTCATGGTATTTGATGGAAAATAAAATTGTGCATCTGGTACCTCTATGTGTATCGTATTTTTGGTAGGCATATATTGCCCATATGTTGTGTGCTCTGATTAATTCCCCGGGGCCCTCTCCTCCATTTAAGAGTTCTCTTACTTTACGAATTAAGGTTTTGTCAATGGGGTAGGGATGATCCAACCATAGGTATCCCCCATGCAACCTACTCAATAAGAACCTTATGCATCTCATGATACTTTTCCCACTTCTGAAATATGGCAGATCCAATAATGAAATAATTTCGGAGTGGAACAACTTCTTCACCCACTTCTACACAATCAATGACTCTGAACCATTAGTTTCTTACCAAATGATTACATACTTTAAAAAGTGAAGGTTGGGAAACACTATCTCACCCTGAGAACATAAAATAATTGAACATCATCATGAGAACTTTTACCAATAGTTTCCCTCATATTATTACTCTAGTTTCCATATCTACGACAATAATCTTTTCTAGATTTACCTCCTTGGTATTAATTAACTTTTTGGGTGCAGTGGAAGTCGACATACTGCCCAATTATTTGGGTTCCTACATGCTTGACTCTTCAACACCTATACCTTGATATCAACAACCTCTTTGTGCATAACTTAGTACTCTTCTCTGCACTCAACTCAACACTCTCTCTGCACTCAGCTTGATTCTCTCTTTGCACTCATCTCGACACTCTCCATGCACTCAGCTCAAGACTCTCTTTGTACTCTTCTTTCAGGTCCAAATTACTTTCCTTGGCTAGCGCTATTGGCTTTAAACCCATCAAGATTCTCTAACAACATATTATATCATAACTGTTGATGTGTACCCTATGATATGAAGAATATATGTCAATGGACTATTCTACAACTGAAGCTATGTCCTACTCTCCTATTTCTATGGGGTGGGTGAAGCCCAATCGATAGAAAACAAACCAATTAGCACAATTATCCTAAGATCTTAAGCCTTCTTTCATGGAGTTTGAGGAGGGGAGAAAGGTAGGAGAATACCTCTTGTAACCTTGGATTTTAATGGAGTTCCTTGATGGCTGGCCTTGCAGCTCCTTGAATCTCCTTCACACCTGCAAATATCACCACAAAATCCTTCCTACTATCCTACCAAACTATCTTTAAGAAATATAGGTTGGATCTAATTGCCTACCAATTCTACATCAACATAAAACTTGAAGGGAAAACATTGAACATGAATTGGAAAGAAAACTGAATTTATTCATATTAGATGAACATGGAGAAATACTTACAACCCTTGAAGGTTCCTTCCTTCTCCATAGCCTAGACCTACTCCTTTACCATCCATTCCTTTGATGCCCAAAAACCTTTGTAATAGAAAAGTCATTTCTAGTCCTCAATTTCTCCAACATGCCTTTACTCTCCAATTTGTCTCCTCTAATTCACCTCATATGCCTTCTTTATATAGAATTAGGGTCTGTGCACCCAATCACTTAACCATGAATGTGGGATTAATATTTTTGAAACTTTTTTATTATTTTCTTCAAAAAACCCACTTTACCTAGTTTTGTAGGCATCAAACTTGATTCTAAATATTTCAAGGACAATTATTACCCATGTTAGGCATTTTTTACATTGTATGAGTTATAGAAACTGGGTTTTGGCCCTAAAGTTGTCATGGAATTGGCCTCTTTAGAGACACCTTTGTCTTTAAACTTTTATTCCTTTGTGGAAATAATGATCAAATGAGAGATTTATGCTCTTAATTGTTCCAAAATTCTGATCTTCACGTTGCGGGAGAAATAGAAATATGTTTTCAGACCAACGCTCTCAAGGGTGTTAATTTTATTGTTAATAGATGCCCCCTAATGTGTGAGGTCCAAAGTTATGCAGAGGGATGAAATATATTGATTTCATTATGATACTCTTTGAAGACGAAGGTAGGATGGCAAAGGAGTAGGATCTTGAGTGCAGACGTTTAAAAATCAGCTGCAAGTCAAACAGGGAAATAACCCAAATATACAATATATCCATGAGGCGGGCATACCCATGCTTAGCAGCAAATAAGCATGGCCATGAACAATACACAGTGGATCGTTGTTAAAATAAAATATAAAAAAAAAGTATACATGCACTTTGATGAGTGCAAAATATCTTGGTTTTCATGGTACTTTAACATGGCTATCTAATCTTGTACAACTTAGGCAGTGCATCAATGAGTGCCACAACTTTTTTCCTTAAGGTATTCAAACAAATCAACGATAGTATGAGTTTATATCATGCAAAGAAATGAGCTGATGTCAAACATACTTAAACACCATCTGATTACCAGTAATTGATGTATACTGTTAACAGATGTGAGGAGGCCCACTGATAATGATGATAGACTCCAAGGTACTTGAGTACAAACTGACAAGTGTTAATAGATGTTTATGAAGTCAGATACTTGTAGAATCAAACAATCAGGGGCCATTGATGTATACCCACTGTTATTTGCGAGGAAACCTACCACTAATGATTGCAAGATCTAAGGTACTCACTGGGGTTCCTAGATCCATTTCCTAGATGATGATTTGGCGTCGATAGGAACAGATCCATCAGAAGGAGGGAATTAATGCATCCCACATCAACTGACCAGAAAATAAGACCAATAGGCTGATATAGTTTGGTAGATGTGCGAGATCCAACACTGTATACAAACACAAGGAAGGTCGACATGATTGGTCATGAATATTTGAGGAATGACCGAAATTGGTTTGACATCCTTTAAACAAATAAAATGAAGCATAGTGACACTTGGAAACATAATACTCGAGTAACCAACCATTGTGAAATTCACCAATTCTAGATGAATTGACAAAATCTCCATAGATGACAGGAAGGATAACCTATCGATGGAGATCTGTTCAAATTACGGTACAACTTCCTAAGGAAAATGTAAATGGCATACTTATAACTGATGCAAGGATATGTGTCGTGTTCAAGGGTGACATGGAATGTATGTTGTCATTTTATCCATGATGAATTATGATTAGATTCAGTAATATTCCTTTTTTTATTTTTATTTTTGTGTTTTTCAATTTTTAGTACTTTTTAAATTTATTAGCTCGAAAAAAGGATAAAGAATGCTATGGTACATGGGAGTACTCTATTTTTCAAGAGAACAAGTTAGGCCAAGGAAAAGATAAATATTGCAAACAAGGATTGATCTAGTTGTGTAGACTCTTATGGACGTTCCCTCCATCGGTTGGCTATCTAAAGCAGGATTATGTGTTGACAGATGGTGAAATCGAACCAAGTAACCGCGGTTATCCAATTTGGTGCAATGAAAAATTAGGAAAGGGGAAATGTGGTTTACTTCATGCTAATTCTTGCAAAATAAACCAAAATCATAAATCACAATGAATCATGGTCCATCAACTACATGAATCAAATAGTTCTCATATGTATAGGTTAACTTAAACAGAAGCAATGGTTTATAGGCATCTTGAGCAAAAAGTGACTGCAAAGGCAGATACACAACATTAAAAATAAGCACCGAAGCAGTAAGCACAAATTTTCATGCATATATTTTAACACATGCTTAAGTAAACTAACACAAAATAGGGAGCCCATCAGGAAGTGGTCAGGACTGTATGAAAGAGAAGTATTCAGTCTCAAACTCCAGGTCATGATGGGACTAATTGGGATCCTAGAACTATGAGAATAACTCAGGATGGGAACAAAAATGGCATTGGGGTGTTGACTAGGGTGTCCCATGTTCGGTAGGATCTTCTATTAGAATGGTGGAAAATAAAGATATGATGGGCTGACCCACCAATTTCCGACAGGTTTGACCCTATGGAAAGTTTGGGTTGCAAAGTTTCAAATGCATCTTTAGAGAGGGATAGCCTGAACCTATATGCATGCTTCCAAATATACTTGATAAGATCAAGGAACATACAAAGGATGCTCCTATATTTGGGTGGATTTAAACCAATTATGGTCCCAGTGGCCCTATAAAACATGTACTTAGGTGGTTACAACCAAATGGTTATGACTTCAAGGATAGTTTCATTTGATGATAAAATTCCATCTAAGAAGTCGAGTGAGATGGGAGAGCTTGCAACTAAACTGGATCATATTCCTCCATAAACAAAATATTTTGATCCACATTTTTTGAAGCGATTTCAATAGCTTGGTATGATAGTTCTACAACATATAAGGGTTGCAGGATCATAAAGTTTCCTATGAGGGAATCATTTTTGAACGATCCTACCCTAATGTCTTGAACCTCCTTTTGAGCATCCCTAATGAAAGGAACATTTGACTGGACATCAATTTCAAGCATGCGGTAATATAATTAGTCGATCATGAAAATCTCCCCCAATGAGGGAACCAAATCACTTGGGACGTTGAAGACACTATAGCCATCATCGCATGTATCCAAATATGTCATAATAGAAATTTATAATCAATAGGTGCATCTACTACCTCAACATCCACTATGACTGTTTTTCCACCCCATTCAATAGGGAAAGCTACAATGAGTCTGTGAGGAGAGAACGAATGTCCATCAAATGCTTTTCACATAGTATGCGATTGAACTAAGGTGGTTGATTGTAATGCTTTCCAACATTTAAACAACATGACACAAGTCGATTCCCCTTCATCAACTATGGTTTGAAATATATTCTTGCCATGAGATGTTACTTTAATCTAAAAAGAAAATTTGGAAGGAATCTTACAAGTTGATTGGTCTAAGTCTAATGTGATCGAATTCGTATCAGATGGATCAACAACTTTAGTCGAAGACAATTGTTCATTTCTTCGTGCATGAAAACATTGCAATACCTCCATGGCATAAATGGCACATCGTGATTGAGCTATTTCCTCAACAAAAAAATCATTATGAGAAGCTTTTGCATTAGGATTATGCATTGTTCTACGTAGATCACCTTTGGAGAGGTGTGGTACTATGTCTATGGTTGGTTTCTCAATGGTGAGAGAACCATTTGGATGTGATTTTGATTGATCCAATGTACTAGGAGGGACATCATAAGAATGATATATCATTTGAATGTTCACCTCATGATCACACATGAAGAAATTGACATTGGGATCATTTCCCCCTTGCAGGGATTCTGACTATTTTCCCTTGGTGGAGGTACTAGTGCTATAGAACCCATTTGATGATGGTGATGCAGAAAAGGTTGCATCAATACAACATATTTTTTTCCCATTGTCTAAAGCTAGATTCAATGCATCTCCCTTCCAAAAGTTAGCATTCTTCTTAGTCTTGTATTTGTTCTTCTTTACTCTAAGTTCCATGGATTGGACTATGAGAATTTCAGGAGTTCGGGAAGTATTAAGACTGTGCTTACCCTTTTACTTCTTCTTCTTACCCCTAAGGTCTATAGATTAAACTATGAGGATTTCATAAGTTAGGGAAGGCTTAGCATGTTGCTTCATATCACATACATCTATAAATTGCGAAGTTTGAACAAAAAATTGTCCCATTTGCTGGGTAATCTGCTCAAGGTTTTTGATGGAACCCATCATACCATTGGAATGGGGTCCATGTGGTGGCCTAACTGGATCAAACATAGGTATTGCAAGTTACTTCCAAAAAAAATGGTTTCTTTCTAGAACCTCACCACTTCATTGTGGAATGGGATTCATGGGTGGATTTCCCCCTTGCATGGTTAGACCATAAGGATATTGGATATTTCTTGGAATATGAACACACCATTTATGAATGGGTGGACTTCCCCCTTCGGGGTTAAAATCCAGTAAGATTGGTTATTTACTAGAATATGACCACACCATTTAGCTGGTCCTTGGATTTGATTGGCATTCCAAGGTGGGTTTCCCCCTTGCCAAGGCTTCCCCCAAGAATATTGGGTACTTATCGGAACATGATCAATGGGCGGATTGCTTCCTGATGGAGTTAGGTCCCAAAAATATTGGTTACTTCCTAAAACCTGACCACTAGGTGGATTTCCTCCTAATGGAGCTAGGTCCGAAGAAGATTGGTTACTTACTAGAACCTGACCATTCCATTGATTCTATCCTTGGTTTTGATTGGAATTCCAAGGTAATTTTCCTCCTTGCGGAGGTTGGCTCCAAAATTATTGATTATCCTAGATCCTGACTAATGGGTGGATTTCCCCCTTGTGGAGGTAGGTCCAAAGAGGGGTGGTTACTTCTTAGGTCCTTACCACAACATGGTAGTTGTCCTTGGGCTTGAAAATAATTCCAAGGTGGGATGCTCCATTGCATAGACTTCCCCCAAGAATATTGGGTACTTCCTGGATCATGACCAATGGGTAGATTTACCCCTGATGGAGGTAGGCCCCAAGAGGATTGTTTAATTCTTGGATCCTTACCACACCATGGCAGTTGTCCATGGGCTTGATTAACATTCTAAGGTAAGTTTCCCCCTCTTGGAAGCTGGCTCCAGAAAGATTGATTACTTACTAAAGCTTGACCACTCCATTGTGGAATGGGTTTGTTAGGTGGACTACCCCTAGGCATTTTTCTGGGATAAATTAGAGGATGACCCTTTGGGGAATTTCCTCCCATTGACGAAGGACAATTCCAATTAGCATTTGTGTTTGAGGATGCATTATTTCCTCCATGAATATTAACATTCCATCTTAAAGGGTTGCCCCCATAAGTATAACCTAGACAACTATTGGGTGTGCCAAGAGGATTTTGATAACCTCCAACAACCCTTTGAGGATGCATTGATGTGGTCCCTTGAACTCCTGATGAAGCCAAAGGGTCAAGTGTAATGTTTTGCATAGTTTCCAACTTTCAAAAAGAGTAACCAGTGACTTAATTTCAATAAGTATTATTGAGTTTAAAGGATGTGCAAAGGGTGTATTTACGTGAGAAAATGTGTGATTTTCTATTGTTTCAATTTCAATTAGAGTAAGATCATAAAATCTATCTATGTTTCATCCCTGATGTGACAAATTCTGAGAATTTTTTTGATGTTGTTCTTCTCTAGTAACATTTGATTGGGTTTATAAGTAGTTCAGTTTCAAAGTCACAAAGGTGTGGTTCATGTATATTCCTCTACAATGTACTGGGGCCCTCAATCTTTGGTAACTTGCCTTGCCGTCAACTTGACGGGTGAATCGAGAGATTAATTATTATGAAGTTTAATAAAATGATTTTATTATTAGTGTCACATGCCCCAATTCGCAAAACATTTTATGTTTTAAGAAACATTATGTTACATTTTATGTTAAAGTTTGTAATTAATGACCAAGTGGGGTCAAGGATAATTTAATGTAATTGTGCAATATTTTATTAATAAATAAATAAAAGATGAGACAATAGCTTAGGGAAGTTGTTAAATGAGTGTTTTGTTGGTCACTTGATGGAGAAGGCTTTGTTGAGAGAAGATTGACAGTTGGCAACATCCTCAAACTACTTCTAGCTGTTGTAGGTGGCAACTTCCCTATTTTTGTGGTCATGTTCCCTAAGAAAGTGGAACAAGAGCAGGTGGCTCATTAAGTAAATATTGACCCAAAATACCTAGGCATGTGAATAAAAATTCCCATTGAAGACAGCCGAGGTTTCTCATTCTGGATTTGTGAACATTCTGAGTGAATGAAGTGCACAAGAAAATTCGATGGAGGGGACTAGCTGAAGTATGTTTTGAGTGGAAAAGCGCTGAAGACCTGAACTAGTGCAGCTATTCTAAGTTGAGTTCACACTACTACATGCATAATTGACTTACTACTAAACACTCAATGGAATTGCAAAGGATTACTAGACTACCTCTCTCACCCAGTACTTCTACTAGGTGGACCAGGAGACAAGCTCGGGGGCCCTAAGAATTGCAGTCCAAATTTTCTCTAGGATTTGGTTGGGAGGAACAGAATCCTTACGCTGTTGTCACCTCATATATTTCTTGAGGTTCTATTTGATTTATCTAGCTATCTAATTGCTTATTATTATCTAAAAGGTTGAGTTAAGCAATGAGATGTTATGTTGTTGTTCTGTTGTTGTTAGGGTTAGTGACAAGAAATATTTTTATAGTGAAAAGATAGTTAAGTTTTGAACTAGATAGATTAGGGTAAATGAATTAGAGGAATTTCTAGTTTAATTGATATATAGAAAGAAAATACCTAAAGTGCATTTTTCCACACCTTTTAGAAAAGGTAGTACTCTAGTACAGTAGGTTAGTTTAATTTCAAATCAAGAATCAAATGAAGTATGCATGAATGCAAATTACTAACTTCTACAAGTTCATATGTATGATTTGTATGTATGTTTCCTTTTTATTTTGTCATTTAGCTAGAATACTTGAGTAAAATAAACATAACTGTTAGGAAGGTTTTAAAGGTATAAAATACTAGTATGTGTAATGGTTTACACAGTAGATAAAATCATTATTATAAGTCTATTATCTAATAATTAATAATTAATATATCAACATGAATTATTATAACTAAGATTAGCCTTCAGAAACAATAAGCAAGGCTAAAAAATTACTGAATGAATTCATCTAAGGAGAAATGCAATTAGGGGAACTAAAAAATGAAGTACTAACTATGTATTCATATTAAGAAGGATTAGGGTTTATAAATAAACCTATTTTAATGAACTGTAAATATACTTTTAAATCAAAATTTATCACCCCTATTTGTTAGTAGGGAGATTGTTCTTTTTACTTCTAAAAAAAGTAAAACCTATTTACTCTAACCTATGCAACCATAAAGAACAATTGGATGACTATGTGAAATTACCAACATTTGCTCATAAGAAACAATAGTAAATAGAAACCTGTTATCATATTATCATATTCAGAGGATACAGTAAAGAAGCCAGGTTAATTAGTCTATTTTCTTTTCCTCTATTTATTTACTGCAGAAATTTAATACTGACAGTAAACAAAATAATTATCCAATTACTCAACCATAACCTCTGATTGGTTAATTTCAACATAAAATAACCAAAATAACAAATCATTACAAGACTGCCTTCTTCAATTTAAAAACCACAGATAATTATATATATTAACGGAGCATAATTACAATAAATAAGCTATGAGCTTATTAAATGGAAATCTAAACAGTATATTAAAAAAAATAGTAAACTGTGAACATAACAGTTACGACCCTATGGCCTTATACATCACAGAGTCAAGGCTTAAAAGCCTGATCGAAAAAACAACATAAATAAAAAAAAATCCAAGACTGAGAAGGAATTTGTCTCGACTGTGAAATCCCTAACCCTTCTTTTCTAAAACAACCACTAGGGCTTCTTAAAAACTGAACCAAACATCATTTAACGGTCCCCGACCTTTCCAATTTTTTACAACACAGTACTTCAAGCCGAGCTGAAAACCCAGTAAACCAACAAACTCCATCATTTAAAAAAAAAATCAACACAAGACACCATTGCAGGAGAACCTTAGCGAATCCGAGGCTTACCAGAAGAAACACTATGGTAGAGCCCTTTTCGCTTAGCATCTTCCAACTTTGAAACTGTTTCCTTCTTCAAACTAGAACCTGCAACAAAGATAAACTAAATTTAGTTAAACCTCAGTCTTTTCCGAAAACTTTGAATTTATTGTAAGTTTGGATGTTTAACTGAAAAATTCTTACCTGGGTGCTATTCCTCGTCTTCGCTGTGAAAAAAAGATTACTTCAAACCCCAGCCATCTTTCATAGACAACGAACTTCACAGAAGAAAAACATGGCTCACAGAGTTCAGACCCGAGTCTCAAACCACGATAGAGCAGGATCAAATGCCACACTGACAATTCGGTAGTAAGATTAGTTAACCCCTAATCCAACAAGACTACTCTACGACAACCCAAGAACCACACTCACTTCCACAGCTCACTAATGCACCAGGGAATGATTAAAAACACTTGCAGAGGAAATGTAACGATAGGAGCGTCGTGGTTGCATAGCTAAGTAATGATGAGGAGGGAGTTTCATCCACAAAAACCAGAGAAGGTATTCATTATACACTTGTACATGCATAAGAAGGAGACTACTGGTAGGAGAATTGATGCAACAAAGTGACAATAGGCCGAGCGACCATGAGCCCAAGACCTTTCCTGCAGAACAAGGTAAAAAGATAGGGTAAAGCGAGATTTTAGGGTTTAGAAGGAATTTATATGGTAAAAACTTCAAAGTAAAAAACCCTATCGATTGAGCATCGAACACGTAGCTCCAAATTATTTGCAAAGGATGGGTTTGGCATTATAGTTCGAAACCCTTGTTTATCCTGCACATAATAATGTATAAAAACCAATATCATATTGTAATTTTGTTATGGTTTCATTATCATTGATATGGTTTATGTTTGTTTTAATCATAGTAAATAACATGGGGATAGTAATTGAACTAGGTTTTAATTATAAGCTAAAAACCTTGAATTTGTATAAGAAAATGATGCTACTCACATAATAAACAATGCTGTGAAATTTTATTTTAAGAAGGTACAAATAAAGAAGGGGATCATTTGTATGTAAATACTATAACTATAGAAGATACCTTGCTAGGACTTTATTCTAGATGTTAAACTATGGACACTAATATATAATTTAATCAATAATACCCTTACGAGATAAGAAATTTATACAAAGAATTATAGAATAGACCTTCTTGAAGAATGATTCTTTTACCTTGAAATAAAAGGGTATTAACACTTAGTTTAAAGAAAAAAATTGTTTTTAAGTCATCTCAAATTTTGGTAATTATTTAATAGTTATCAACGATCCTAATTACTAAGTACTAGTGTTAATGTGTAGTTTAGGTCAAGGTATTTTGTGATCACAATTGGATCATAGATCTTCCAGGTTAATGTAACTCTTTAATGATAGAAAGAAAACTGTTCCACAATATGCATCTACTAGAATTACATACAATTTTTCAACTAAAAATCACAGGATGAAAGTTAAATGGACAAGTTCTATGATAGTAAGCGTAACTGAGCTAAATCTAGTTCATTAAAATATTGTTATTACTAACAATCATGAAGATTTCAGAAAAATAAAGCTTAACGATACCTCTTACTTGGCTCAAGCTGTGAAACAAATAATTTAACTAGCAATTTATTCTATGCTAGTGGAGATGATAAATATCGATCTGCAAAATTGGTAATAAACTTCTTACCTGTAAAAGACCTGTAACAGAAGCATCACTTCACTGCATTAGCTATAAGCTAAGTAAGCCTCGATATCAACTGATGTTGTTTCCTACTTGTCATAAGACATGAAACAAACTTAGTACTAGAAGATAAACTTATGTTTGTTATATAAAACCATAGATCAACTCCTTAACATGGATTTAGGAAAAACAAACTAGTAAGTATAAAAAACTAGAGATTTGCAAAATAGTCAGTTATAGTATAATACATTTTTGAGAAACCATTAGCAGTTGAATATTCCTAAGTAATGACGACTGCAAACATTTTGTGTGACATGAAAATTTTTAAATTTTTACGAATTTTTGGAGTATTACAATTAGAGTATACCAGAATACAGTCAAACAATCCCAAAAGGTAGTTAGAATCAACAAAAACCAAAGTGTCCATAAATCTAAAAATGTCCTAAGATAATCAACAAGCAAAATTATTTCTAAATAACCAAAATTCAATGAGGCCTTCCAAAACTAGTAGCTCCCGAGGGACATCACGTCCCAAAACTTACTAAATAGTGAAGGTATGAGAAATAGTTACACTATTATTCAACCACCAAAGGTACAAGTGTTAGCTATTGGCTACTCACCCTCCCAAGGAGATAAAAAAAACCTTTCGTCTGTCTCAAGTATTGTAAGTATCCCCCACTCACAACATCCTGTGTGATCCCGTATGAAAAGAAACTATGGTTACCACTTCACAATCGGTGGCCGAACGGGACAGTCGTCAATCTAGGATAACTCACATAGACTAGATATCTCAAGAAAGTGATGTCACCCCGAGGAATTGTCACTTAATTGAAATATCACAATGTGCTCATATCCCACCAAATAAGCAAGAGGGTGGTACTACCCTTACTAATTCAGATTGACCTCGTGCTTAATGCATGAGTTAGAAGCACTTTTTTGGCATGTACTCTTTGCTACTAATGGATTTGATATTCTCTGTAATCAATACTGGTTTCAAAGTTTTATGGCCGAGGAGATGTTAACTCTCCAATCTTATCCCAAGGCCCTAACCTTATATATCTTGGTGATATAAAAAATAATCTTGATATATTTTAGATTAAGCGTTGATTTTAGGGTAGTTTTCTTAGTTTCAAGGAGTGATGGTGAAACTAGTGGTGTTTGTGACTCAAAATTTTGAACCAATCAAATGCACAATGCTCACTACTCTTTCCTTTATTTCAATGAAATTCTATACTATGGAAGAGTAAGAGGTTATTTGAGATCCTTCAAACATGCAAATTACAAAATAAAATCACTTTACAAATTTGAAAAAAGAAGTTTTCAATTTTTTAGCAAGGGTTCAAGAGGTTGGCTTCAAACATAAGATTTGTTCAATTTGCTTCAACTATCACTAATTGGAAACAAAAAATGTTTGAATGTTAAATGTTTTTCTTGTTTCTAATAAGTCTCTCAAACTGATGTTTAAATGTAAGATTGTGATTCAATCTTGATTTTTTTAATGTATAATGTTTTCTTTCTAAATTTTTAATTTAATGTTCCAAATTGATGGTTTTAAAATCAATGAAAACTATAAAACTAACAAGCATTTACACTTGAGATCCACTTTCTCTTTCATGGGACTGCTCGGAAGCACAAGTGAAGATGATACTCACGGCTCAACAATATTCTTCAAAACTTCAAAATATTCCTATTACACTTGAGATCCATGTTTCTCGTTCGGGGGACCACCTAAAAGTGCAAGTGAAGAGGATACACAGGACTCAGAATTTTGCTAAAAAATAATCCTAGACTATTACACTTGAGATCCATATTTCTCTTTCACAATATCACTCGAAGTGCGAGGGAAGAGGATACATAGGGCTCAAACACAACTTATATCAATAATTTTGAAAATAACGAACAAGTTCCTCTCATTGTGTTTAAACCGATCTTAAGTGATAGGTCTGTATTTTTTATAATTTAAGTGAATTTGATTTAAATGGTGGTATTAAATGTGTCTTAGATGTGATTTCATGTTGTGTGATAGGTCATCAATTTCATGCAACTCAAAATTCATGCCCTAAAGGTTCATAAATTGAAACAATGCGTCATGTTCTTAATTTTTTCAACAATTTCCTTATGCAAACATGTGATTAAAAGGACAAATTAGACAAAATTTCAGACATTTAAGAATGAAATAAAGGACCTAAATGGTAAATATGTCATAAAATTTCAGATCTGAGCATTCTTTAAAAAAAGCTTGAACAACACTAAAAAAACTACTAATCAAAGTGATTTTCCTAGCTTTTTAAGGAGATTTCCAAGACTCCCAAATTCAAGGGAAAATGACCCTAAATCCTTAAAAAATGATCCTAACATACGCTAACAGGTATCTACCATCATATACAAGTTTACAAAGTTCAAAATCCTCCCTAAATATAGGCCTAAAACAATCATTTGCAATGCCTATTATTTTGACAAAGTTTTGACAATTTTCAAGCTTGTAAGCACACAAATATTTAAAATATTAAAAAATCCTAAAATATTGACAAAAAATAGATGAAATGAGATTATAAAATCAATTATAGAGTTTCCTAATCTTTCCATATAAAAAACAATCACTCAAAACAGACAAGAAATGAGTATTTTATGCCCAAAATACTAGACTCTACACCATACATGACTATGTATGACCTAGACCCGCGTGTTTCCAAGGAACACAAGAATTTACTTTCTTGAAACCATGTGTTTTTTAGGTAACACATGATTTTACATATTCTGCACCTATGTGTTTCCAATAAACCCAAGATCCCACCCAAATCTTTCAAAATTTGGATGTGTAAAGGCTGATCTAGGTCGGTTTTAGAATCCAGAACTAAACTAAAGCCTCTAAAGACAAATATAAAGAATGTATTAAGATATTTTAAAAGGTAAGAAACACCCAAACAAGGGGAAAAACTCAATAAAACTAGTTTCAAGAGAAAAGCCCCAAGATCCCTTACAGAGTTGCCAATATGTTAGTGGAGTATTCTACAATTGAAGCTATGTCCTACTATCTTATTTCTATGGGGTGGGTGAAGCCCAATATACATAAAAAAAAAACAATTAACAGAATAATCCTAATATTTTAAGCCTTCTTTCATGGAGTTTGAGAAGGGGAGGAAGGGAGGAGAATACCTCTTGTAGCGTTGAAGTTTGATGGAGTTCCTTGATTGATGGCCTTGCAGCTCCTTGAATCTCCTTCACACCTGCAAATCTCACCACAAAATCCTTCCTACTATCCTACCAAACTATATTTAAGAAATATAGGTTAGATATAATTTCCTACCAATTCTACATCAACATAAAACTTGAAGGGAAACTAGTGAACAATAATTGGGAAGAAAATGAATTGATTCATAATAGATGAACATGGAGAAATACTTACAACCCTTGAAGGTGCCTTCCTTCTCCATATCCTAGACCTACTCCCCTACCATCCATTCCTTTGATGCCGAAAAACCTTTATAGTAGAAAAGTCATTTCTAGTCCTCAATTTCTCCAGCATGCCTTTACTCTCCAATTTGTCTCATCTAATTCACCTCATATGCCTTCTTTATATAGCATTGGGGTTTGTGCACCAAATCACTAAACCATGAATGAGGGATTAATATTTTTTATTATTTTCTTCAAAAATCCCACTTTGCCTAGTTTTTTAGGAATCAAACTTGATTTCCAATATTTCAAGAACAATTAATACCCATGTTAGGCATTTTTTGCACTGTATGGGTTATAGGAGTTGGGATTTGGCCCTTAAGTGGTCATGGAATTGGCCTCTTTAGAGCCACATTTGTCTTTAAACATTTCTTCCTTTATGGAAGAAATAGTCAAATGAGAGATTGAAGCTCTCAATTGTTCGAAAATTATGATCTTCATGTTGCGGGTGAAATAGAAATATGTTTTTAGACCAACACTCTCAAGGGTGTTAATTTTATTGTTAACAATCTACCTTTCCATGATGCAATTTATCAATGCAGTTATGAATGATTGTCAAAATCGACCATGCGTTAATCCTTTACAATGATTGTTTATCTTCTCATGTACGCAACAAGTTGATTACATTTATTGTTCTTTCTTTAAAAAAAAATTGAATTCCACCTACCCACCCTACTCATCAAATTAACCAAAATTGGAAATAAATGAATCTCTAATCCATCACATCTGACAGTTGTGATTCAATATTCCTAACGGGACTGTTATGCTTTACAATAACTAAGGAAATATCCCACTCTCTTCTATGGTGGCAACATTGATCCTTGTCAGCTGTACAATGAATTAACAACCCCTAAAAGACTCTTTCTAAAATTTTCTTCTAGATCTACTTGGACACAATTATTCTTGATTCGACTGTCACAACTCTCTGAATTTACTTTCTTTATGATTGACACTGACTGCTAGACTCTAGCATACTGTAATTGCTTTTATGGATGACATAGAGTTTACAAATTTTGTTTCCCTCTGAGCCATGTACGACTTAAGGAAAATTCCTTCGAGGAGTCTCTTCATCAATTGGCCTGCCAAGATGGAAAGTTTTACTACATCAACCTTAGTGACGAACATGATCCTAAATGGACCCAACTACCTCATTTTCAATTTTCTTGGGTTCTTGAGAATCTTACTATCATACATCAATACCAGTGTGTCAAGTTCCAAGGTCTTTCTCTTGATGTTCCTAACATGCTAATATTTATGTTGTTTCTTCTCAAAGACCTGGTTGAAGCATATAATGAATCAATCTTCTTCCAATTCTATAAGACCCTCCAATTTACGTGCAAGTGATTCATCATTTGTCATCTTTGTGGATAGAGCGATGCATGGGTTGGGAACAACAAAATCTAGAGGCATCATTTCTTTTCCATAAACCCATCTGAATGGAGTATTCTTTGTGATCCTCCTGCATGTTGTTCTATATTCCCACAACATTGTTGGAATGCACCAATCCTAGTCATCGTGCTACACATTGATGACCTTTGTAAGTGCCTACTCCAAAATCTTGTTAAATTCTTCCACCGTACCATTAACTTAAGGATGATACAAGGTACTCTCCTGGTGCTTTATCATAAAATCTTCGGTGATCACATAGATGGTGGAATTTAGGAAATAGGTTCCCTGATCACTCATCAACACCTTTGAGCATCCAAATGTGGTGATGATATACTCAAATATGAACTGTATGATAGTCTCTAAGGTGCAATCCTTCACTAGCACAACCTATGACCATCTTGTTAGGTTTTCTACCACAATGATGATATATCAAGCACTAGACCTATGTGCTAGTGGGTTAATGGGACCCACAAAATAAGTTTGTCATTTCTCAAGTGGCTCCATCACAATTACAATGAAGAGAGGCCTATCATCCCTACATGCTAATTTTCCAACTCTCTAGAAAACATTACATTGTTTGGAACGCCTGTTAGCTTCCTGAAACAATGAATACCACCATAGTCCTATGCATAGTAGCCCTTCCTATAAAATGTCCTCCCACAATTCATTCATTTGCTTATATTAAGAGGATAAATCATTATTGTTCCAAGAGACACCTTCCTAGTATACCATTATCTCCCAACTTATAGAGTTGTCAAGTGATCTACTGGAAATCTGTACTTCATGTTATCAATTGTTTTTGCTAGACAACTACATAATATTCCAACACATGACCATAATCCATAAATGATTCAATCTCATTGAACTGATATGCTATTTCCTTAATGTGAAACAACTGCATGTTCGAGAGATTGTCATCCAAACCTCCTCCTTGTTAACCATATTCAATCCTAGATAGATGATCTAGACCTACATTATGCTTTCCTAGCTTGACAGTGAATTCAAATTCTTGGATCAGGAGAAACCATCGACAGATGCACCCCCCCAACCAATGGCTTATTGACTAGGTACCTTAATGCAGAATGACCAGTAAAGAATTTCAAGGAAATCCCCAACAAATAATGTCAATATTTCTGCAAAGCATACACCATCTCCAAGCCTTCCCACTTAGTTGTGGCATAGTTCTTCTCAGTTGTAGATTATTTTCTACTAGCAAAGGAAATGAGTTGATCAATGCCTCTGTTATATATGGATTTTACACACTTGGTAGATCATGTTTTTATGGCCTTCCTTGTCCATATGCATACAATTTGAACCCCCTTTGCTCAGTATTACTTTGATGCTCCATAGAATCCCTTTAAAAAGTCATATTTATGGCTATACACAGGTCACCAGCCTACTGCCTGTGTGTACACGCAACTTGCTCCACTATGACCCACGTACATCGAGAAATATGCTCAAAAAATAAATATTTGGCTTTTTCACTCACCAATTAACAATTAAATTGACTCTTGGCCTTCCATATGTTGGGAAATGCTTCGATTCGACCCTTCACTTCTCATTGAGGGGCTATATATAGAGCTACTTGGAAGTATTGAAGGAGGAGGACTTGTGAGAGAAAATAAATTATAGTGGAATTGTGCCCCATTCTTGTATACTTGAGTCTGCATCCATTTGTCCTTAGTGAAACCATTGGTTCTCTTTCCCAATATTGCCTTTGTCTTGTGAGCTTACCTTGATATGGAGGATTGAAGTGGTGGAGGCCCAGGTGGAGGAATCAGTTTATCGATTTCGACAAGGTGCCAATAGAGGTTGTCATTTGTATCTCTATTTACATTTAATAGAAATATCAATTTCTCATCCATTATATGTGTAAATATGAATATTTGTATCCATGGATGTAGTTGATTTGATCATATATTGGGTTTATATATGCTAGATTAGGTTCTAACACTTAATATCTATCACTCTTATGTATTTCGTTATTTTTGAGGATGGAATATAGGTACAAATGTGATTGAAATCTCAACGGGGATCTTCTACAAATGTACATAATAAGGTACTCTTCTCATCCCTTAGTGTTAGACTTGTTTATATCTTTAGCATATTGGAAATGGATCAATTTCTGGTGTCATACTGTCTGTTGTGGTCCACCCAAAGCCATAGGAAGTTTTCTCCGTAACAGAATTGGTGACTATATTGGTACTTTCCTTTTGTTGGGGTTTGGGTGCATAATGTACTTGATTTTCTCTCTGTTTCTCTGTGTTTCTTTGTTGCATTCAAGAGTGTGTTATCTTGTTAGCATTCCTGTGAAGTAATATGAGTCTTAGCCTACCTTTTTACCACATATATCTTTTTATATGTGGGTCATAGAGGTAACAGTCGTGCATACACGCGGGATGTAGTACTTACAGTCGCGTATACACATGGGTTTTTTGTGAACATTCACATACATCCATCTTTTTTATTGAGATCTATCATTATATTTAACTAATGAGCGACTGATTTTTCCACCTGGGTCTTCATTACTCCAATTCTGGGACTATTGTAATGTATTTTGACCATCGTGTTCCCTTATGACCTCACACATTAGGGAGCATCTCTTATAGTTGGATTTTCCACACTTGGTAGATCATGTTTTTATGCCATCCCTATCCCTATGCAGACTCTTTGAACCCCCTTTTTCTCAGTATTAATTTGATGCTCCAAAGGATCCCTTAAAAAATAATATTTATGGGTATATGTGGGTCACCAACCTACTTCCTTTGTGTACACGGAGCTTGCTCTAGTATGACCTGAGTACATTAGGAAATATGCTCAAAAAATAAATATTTGGAGTTTTCCCTCATCAAGTAATGAATAAATTGACTCTTGGACTTCCATATGTTGGGAAATGCTCCGGTTCGACCATTCACTTCTCATTGAGGGGCTATATATTGTGCAACTTGGAAGCATTGAAGGAGGATGAATTGTGAGAGAAAAGAAATTATAGTGGAATTGTGACCCATTCTTTCATACTTGAGTATACATCCCTTTGTCCTTTGAGAAACCATTGGTTCTCTTTCCCAAGCTTGCCTTTGTCTTATGAGCTTTCCTTGATATGGAAGATTGAAGTGGTGGAGGCCGAGGTGGAGGACTTGGTTTCTTTATTTAGATGAGGTACCGATAGAGGTTGTCATTTGCATCCATGTTTACATTTAATATAAATATATGTTTCTCATCCATTATATGTGTAACTATGAATATTTGTATCCATGGATGTTGTTTCTTTGATCATATATTGGATTTATATATGCTAGATTACGTTATAACACTTAATATATATCATGCTTGTGTATTTCGTTGTTTTTGAGGATGGTATGTAGGTATAAGTGTGATTGAAATCTCAACGAAGATCTTCTACAAACATCTGGAACAAGGCATGCTTCTCATCCCTTAGTGTTAGACTTGTTTATATCTTTAGCATATTGGAAATGGATCGATTTTGGGTGTCATACTATTTGTTGTGGTCCACCCCAAGCAATAGGAAGTTTTCTCTGTAACAGTCTCCTTCCCCCGGTTGGGAAAGCATTTCTCTCAATGCAATGGACGACGTGTCCACATGCACATTAAACATGCACACCTAGTATGGAAAGATGAGAATTGGCCTAGTAACCAACTTCTCCTTCTAGATGTCTGACGCTTGCTAACACTCTTGGGTTCATATGTAATTAAATCCTTTTCTCAATAGCTCCTCTAGAGGCATCATAATACTGACATATTTTTGTATAAATTTTCTATAGTAGCCAATATGTTTCATTGTTGCACACAAGCCTTTCACATGTGTTGGGGCCAACAGATTAAATACGTTTGCAATATTTTTCAAGTCGACAAGTAGACCTTCCTTAGACACAAAATTTCCAATATAATTCTAAATGGGGTACAAAAAATGCACTTCTTTAGGTTCAAGAATATTTGCATCTTCTAGCAGTGATCTAACATGAATCTCAAGACTTGTAAGTGTTCCTTCAACAGGATAAATAATGTCCAATTGTCCTGATAGACTTCCAAGAACTTATGTATTAATTATTTGAATGTTGCTACCATTATCCTGGAAAATATAGATGATGCATTCTGCAATCCAAATGGAATCACATTGTAGGAAAAATAACTCCATTGGGTCGCAAAAGAAGTTTTCATGCGATCCTCTTATGTTATACACACCTGATGGTATCTAGAGAATCCATGAGTGAACGAAAAGGATTCTCACCCTCTACATTCTCTAACACATTATCTATGAATGGTGTAGGAACATGTCATGTATACATGCTACATTTAGGCTGTGTGGATCCACACATATCCAAATTTCTCCTATCTCCTTATTATGGACCACCATTGGGATGATCCATTATGATTCCTCAACTGGAAAGATGATTCCTATATCCTTGCGCACTTTTTCCATTATAGTGGGGGTTTAGTCTATAGGGTCTTTTGTTTATTTGCTTTGGCCAATTCTTTAATTGAATGTTCAGTTATATTAGATATCCTGCAATCCCTTTCACCTATGAGAAGCTGCATGCACAAGTAATTTTGAACCAAAAGTCCGATGACATATTTTTTCTGAATTTTGACCAAACTCCGTCTAACATCCGACAAAGTGGTATATTTTTAAACGTTGGTAGAATTGCGTCAGATATTTGATGGATACAACAAGTCGGCGTAAAGACCATTGATCCACCAAAAAATACAATGATATTCCATTGAATTTATGACACATAGTTGGTCGATTAGCCGACATAAGTTTCCACCCATGGTGTCGAATAACCGACATCTAGTCGTCGGAAATATGGTGAAAACTTGGTTGATTAACCAACAATATAATCCAACCATAGTGTTGAATAATCGACATCTAGTCATAAAAAATGCACCAAAAAATTCGACAACCTTCATTGGTGGAGGTATAGGATCTCCGTTGGAGTATCGTTGGGAATACGTCGGATATCTGACACAATTCTAGAAAAATATCTGACATATTTTCCATTGGTTTTCTGGAAACCTTATCAAATATATTCAATGTTGTTGTCAGAAATGTGACGCTTTTGAGTACTTAAAAAAAAGAATTTCTATGTCCATATTGAAATGCAAGGAGAATCAAAGTGTACATACATATAAGGAAGACCAATGTGTGATAAAATCTCATAAAAATTGATACTTATGTATCAAACATGCATGAGTGTGTATCAATGATGAAAAACACCGGTGCATACAAATGGTAAAATGTACTAATTTGTTTTAGTGGGATATTTCCCCATGTGTTATTTAATAGTTTTGTAGGTATGAAAATGAATGCTAAACACATGTCTATTTTACATAGAAATGTGGCATGTGTGTGCTTTCATTGTCTCTTAAGAGATTATATTTATGTGGCCTAAATGATGCTTAAGAGATGTCAATCGTGTTTCCTAAATATCACTTAAGTGATGTCATTCATGTGTCCTACACATCCTTCACCTGGCTTAAACATGGAATGAGGCAAGAAAAGAAACATACATGGATATGAGCAATCAAAGGGGGAGATGAAGTACTAAGAAAGAAGGTAAAGGGTTTGTGAGAATCTACATAATCAACCGGTAAAAAATAAAAAAGGGTTGTATCCATTAAACTCAATCAACCAATGGAGTAGGGTATTAGAGTGAGTAATCAAGAACGAAGCTAAGCAATGAGAGAATAATATATTTTTAACATGTACTTAGGCCCATGTGATAATTAATGAGTATAAGTAGAATATCACCCATGTGATTTGTGTTATGGTTTTAGTATATTTCTAAGTGTGTTTGGTTATTTAAGATTGTTATATTGTTCTTTTAGTACTAATGAATCATTGCAAGTCATTATGGACTAGAGCCATTTGGTATCAAATCAACATCATAAGAATTGGGTCAACAACGTAAAATAGTTGTAAGTGCCAAGGAGAAGAATTGAAGAAATACATAGTAAATAACAATTTAGAGAAGATAAATATAATGTCTCAATACCACAAAAGGAAGATTAAATAAAAGATGGAGATGTCATAAGACAACTTCAAAATGTTGTTAAAGAACAAGAGGACAATGTGTTGAGTCATCAACACACCCCAAGTTTTCCTTCTTACTTGGGTATCCCCTTTTTAACTTTGATTCTTTCATCATCATACCCAAGATTCTTGGATTAACTTAAATATTTTTCACTTGATCTTGAAGAATTTCAATGACTTTACCCTTTTTGAAAGATTGATTTTGATTTCCTATTTTTAGCTTTTCATGCATTAGCTTCAATTAGCATCCTTCCTAGATTGATAAGTTTAAAAGGTTTCCACACTTTAGTTAGCATCCTTCCTAGATTGATAAGGTTTCAAAGGTAAATTGCATATATATTAACTAGATAAATAATAAAAAGTGTCACCACAAATATTGGTGTAAACTCATCACAAACTTTTCACAAAGGATGACATAAACCTTCACAAAGATTCACCATAAATAAATCTAAAAGTTTCACCGCAAAAGTATGTGACATATTCTTTGCGATAGTTCTTAGGAAATACAGGATTAAGTATAAATATTACACTGCAAGCCATCGAAACAACCCTCCATAGTACCATATCTTAAGCAATTCAAAATCACCACACAAATTATCTATTAGATTAAGCTCGCATCCCTTCCCTTTAAATATTGTCAAGTTAAAGGTCTACGAATCACCGCATGATATTTTTCAAAACTTGCAATAGAGTGTAGTTATGTTCACAAGTATACAACCTATTTTTAAGAAATCTACATAGTATATTTGAAAGTCATGTTGTAGGTAAAAAACCATAAGTTACACTGTAATATGAGACCAAAGTTCTTGTCACCACAACTCATTTAAAAATTTGAATATGTTTTTTCATGACCACAATACATTTCAAAGTTTGAATATATTTTTTCATGACCACAACTCATTTCAAAATTTGATTTTTTTTCTACGTCTTGTTTCTAAGTCATTGATTGTTAGGGGGAATAATCCATAATGACTAAGGTTAGGTTACTATCAGAGTGTATAGAAGATACCAATATAATCTCCATCATCAATCTGTTATATATAGCATAACTAACTACAGAAATGAGAAAACAAAAGTACCTATACCCAGATGGTTTTTCTTGGAAAATCCTTTCATTGCTCCATGTATTTCTTCAATGATTTGCACACAAGAAACAAGAAAAAACCTTCCTCAAATCCTCTTTGTCATAATGATAGAAATCATGATAACAAACATGATTACACTTACGTATTGATCATAATTAACCCATCAGAAAATTAATTCCACCAACAAATGAATACTCAAATGCAAGTAAGCATACAGGGATATCTTCAACATATAAATTCCAAAATAGGTAGTGATTAAATATCTTAAAGATTTTATAGGTTTCATTTGGTAGAGTCCATATCTGATCATAGTATAAAAATAAAATTAGGCTCATGGAGAGCATCAAACCATCTTCCAATATTATTAAATATGGGGTTAGAGGAAAGGAAACATACAAGACCCTTGAAATTCAATCATGTTTGGTATTATAAGAAGATTTTAAAGATTTCATTCTTAAGTATTGGACTCATGTGCATTCTCAAATTAGGGACTCTTCCATGAAGCAATTTGTAGATAGTATCAAAAAAGTCAAGAAAGTTATGAAAGGTTGGGCCAAATCTCTATCTTCTAAATCATAAAAGGAGTTGAAGGAGCTGGAAGCAATGATTAATGTATTTTATTAGCATTATGAGGATGAAACATTGTCTGATGTGAATCTGTAGAATTGAAAGGGATGGAGGGGAGAAATAAGGACATGTTTGATAAGTAAGAGATCATTTCCTGGAGTATAAAGAACAAAGCTCTTTGGATAAAAGAAGAGGTCAATAATTCTAAATTATTAACAAATATTCTAATCATAGGAACCATATACAAGTTAGGAGATCCTCCACCCTAAAATATCTAAGGTTATCACTTTAAAGTACATAACAAATGTGGGAATATGCACTTCAAATCCCTCTTTAAAGATCCATAAGAGGAAAACATATTAGGGGAAACCATGAAAATTATTAGTTTATTTCCTAGCCTTATAGACAAGAAAATGAATAAGGTATTGGATGCATAAGTTATTAGTGGTGAAATTAAGGCTTTCTTATTATCCTTCAAGGAAGGAAATATTATAGGATTGAAGGATTTGTCTCTGAAATTATATTTGGGATTCTTTGATTTTCTAGAAGCGGACTTAGTTCAAGTGGTGGAAGAGTCCAAGGCCTTCAAGAAAGTGCTAGGGTGTCTCAAGTTGATCCGGATTTATGTACAAACGCAAAATAATACACAAATAACCATAGAAACAAATATGCAGCGGGAAACTTGAGACACAAAATGGAAATAAACTAGCTAGAGTGTTGGTAGCTTATCTCTGAGAAGAGATGTGGCAGCTACATGCCTTTGAAATCTGTGTTACAATGAGGATCAAAGGCCTATATATTATTGATAAACAATGGAAACCCTACACATCCAAAAGCGTAAACCTAGGAGGTGAAACGCCAGAATGTGGGCCCCATTGGGTAAGTTGGTACATCAATTTCCTGGGGTCGTAACTTTGGCATACTACCTCTGTTTGACGCGCATGATACATCGTTAGAAATATCCCTTCAAGTACTACATCCATAAACAATAAATATCAAGACCAAAATGGATTCATATTTTCTCGACCATTTGATGCCGAAAAAATGTCGTTTAGGGCCTCAAAATGGCTCCGGAAGTTTAGGACCCGAAAAATGCCAAAAATAGTAAATTGTGCTACAATTAAGGAAAGTGGAAAACTGAAAGAAAAAAAGGTGGGGGTCCAAGTGAAATAGATGGGTGGCCACCAATATCCTCCTGGATTACAAGTCCACTTTCATTTCCCTTATACCTAATGAATAGGATGCCAAATCCTTTGAATAGTAAAGTCATATATCTTTATGCAATCTAATTTATAAACCTATTTCTAAAGTCATTGCTAACAACCTTAAAGGTATTATGTTATGTGTAGTTTTTGACGAATAGTTTTGGTTCCTTTTGAACCAAAAAATTCATGATGCAGTGGGTATTGCATAGGAATGATTACATTCTTTGAAGACTCAAAATGTATCTACAAATATTCTAAATATTAACCTATTAAAATACTTTAATAGATTAAATTTGATGTTTATCATATTATTACTTCTTCAAATAGGGATGAATTTGGAAACCATAAATTGGATTATGGATTTCCTCTCCTCAATTTATTTTACAATTTGAACAATGGGTATCTTATGTATTATTCATTTCTTCTAAGGGTTCAGATAGGGCTATCCTATATCACCTTTCCTCTTTCTACTAGTGGTTGAAGGATTAAGCATGATGATCAATAATGCAAAAAATAAAGGAGATCTAAAAGGGAAAGGATATCTAGAATGGATAAAGGTTTCAAACTTAGTATCTATTTCACATATGTTGTGTACATGACATCATGCTCTTTAGGCATGGCTTAGTAAAATAGCTGGAAAAAATCAAGGAATGGTTAGCCCTTTATTAGAAAAAATATATATGGTGATAAACATGAATAAGTCCACAATTATTATTAATGAACTAGCAGAAAAGGTCCAATTTCAGGATAAAGCACTTTTTCCCATGAACCTTTGTGATTTGGACCAAATGGCTATCATTATGAAGATTGGACCTGGTTATACAAAAAACTAGAAGCTAGAATTTGTATTTTTTGTTGGAGATGGTTATATTGAATATGTTGCTTGGAATTAGTCAAGATAGTTTTGGAAACTATTCCTATGTATGGATGTCAATAGAAAAGATACCCTAGGGAATTCTCAATAAAATCATTGATGGAAGGTATAAATACCTCATTGAGATCCTTCTTATTTCGAGAATAAATTAATATTCTCTACTGAACAGGGCCAACCACATGATGGTGGAAGCTATTATGGACCCTCCCCCCCTCACATCAATCTCAATTCCCCATATCCAATGCATGTACTTGAAAAAAAATATTAAATTTATATGAAAAAATGTGGATTTAATTTATTATAAAAAATAAGTATAGATAGTGTTTATTTAGACACTTCTTTCTAGGTTTTTTTCCTTTTAACAAAATCAACAAGCAACTCATCTTCTACAACTTGTCGTTCAGTTCTTTTCGCATCTACAACTTGTCATATTGTCTTCCCAGTAGAGTACTCACGACGTGGATGCTGCTACAAGGGGTCAAGATTTGCTGCAGTAATGTAAAAATGTTACATTGATATCTTATGTTATTATAGTGACATGTTTTTCATTAAAACAAAATATTACAAAGGAGTTTTTTTACTTGTTGTGGCCACACCATGTTTTTCATGTTCTTGTCTATAATCATCTTGTATAGTAGGAGCCTCTACATTCTTTGCAGTTGAAAAATGAAAAAAGTACAATTAATATTCACCATTTGCAATGCGATATTTAAATTGTAGCGTATGAATTCATTCATTACAAGGATTCGAAGCATGAACTTTGAAGGTTGTTATCCATTATTGAAATTAGGTGGATCGTTGATTTCCTGCTCAAAACCGAGTCAATTTTTATTTGAAATATTTAGAACGAATAGACTGTACAGGTAATCAATATTAAATAAAATTCATTGATTTGATATAACTACACGTAAGATGGATCACCGGAAGACTATGTTTGGCCAGACAAGATTTTTCGGCGTTCAACAACAACTCCAAAGTCGTGTTGGAATCCAAGCTTCAAGTCTTCCTCTGTGGCCACTTCATTGAATCGTTTGTCTTGCATATTTGAATAATCTCATAAATTTACCTTTCACATTTCAATAAAACCAAAAATAATTTACAATTTATTGATGTAATATTGATTTTTTGATACTTACAATTTGTGACGCCAAATTTGAATAACCACCAGGCCCAAGCTTGTGTTGTCCAATTTTTTCTTGTATTTCCTTTGTGGCCTTTGATGTGTCTAACAACCTATGAAAAGGTTGAAATATGTTATATGTTTCAAATTTGATCTGAAATTAATAATAATAAGGTTTATAATTACATTTCTGAAAGTATTGCATACCTTCCTGTTCCCAACGATAATGACAATGGTGCAATTTGATATATCCTCTCATTCACACAAAAATATGTGTTTAGTTGAGGAATACCCTTGGGTACCCATTGTTTCACTATATGTTTGTACCTCAAGGTAACCTCGATGTCACCTATGGTCTCATCATCATAAGAACATGACACCCCTTTAGTAAGAAAGAATTGCATGCATTTTTGGAATTTTCATATGATATTTTGACACCTAGTTGATATACGTGTTGTAGACATTCTAGATGTCTGACTTTCCTCTAGTATTCCTAAACTTCCCTCGCTCGAGGAATACAAATATGACAAATACATGTTTGGTTCTTCCTACACCATGGAAAACATCATTTAATATTACATCTCACCCATGTATTTCTCATGAAGTGTGTCTTGAATCAATATTGAGGTTTATGGTTATTGTTTACCATGAAATATTAGATATTTTGATTATGCTTGGACATTGAAAAGTTTAGAAAAAATAAATTTCCATGTCCAAAGAATTAGAACCTTTCAATGTTTCCTTATCCTATGCATGGGGATAACATTGTGATCATGAGGATTGTATGGATAGGGATGTATGGAAAAGAAACTCAAGTATTATTCTGTATAGTAATATTTTAGGCATATAATTAAATGAAAAAAATCCCATACGACCACTATACACGATTTATTGAAGGTATCGTTAACCTTCAAGTTGGAATGTGGGTGTCGCTAAGAAACTTCACCACTGGTTATGGGTTTCAGGTAACCTAATCGGGGATGGTTTGGTGAAAAATGTGGAACCCAATACCTAAAGAAGAATTTATGACTCTATAACTGCCAATGAAGAATCCAACTACTAGATATGGCCCCTTGATGGTATCCATGGCCTCTTATTTGATATAAGAAACATTAAAATTTTATACTTTAATGAATAAACAGAAGTAAAAAACAAAGCTAGATCCAAAAAAGCACTGTTGTAATAAATTCAAACATAATTTTCATCTCTTTCAAGTTTAACACTCTACTGTTCATTGCGTTAAAGTTGGTCCTTGAGATGAGTAATGAATTCCAATGTATTGAACATAAACAATAACACAATTACAATGAAGTTTAACTAATGAACAATAATTAAAGAACAATAGTAATGCTAGTTAGATCTGGTTTGATTTTTCTTATACTCAGATATTTTGAGTTATCTCTTGTCACTGTAAGGACAAGATGTCGGAAGACATACCTGAGAGAGAGAGAGAGAGAGTTAGAGTGTTGATGCTTTAGGTTAGGTACCTACAATAATAATTTAACATCCCAGTCACCAAGAGTAAAGACCATAGAAGCAGCTATAATTAGTACCCCGTACACTTAGATACCCTAACCCTACCAACAAATGTAAGACAATAAATGACCAAGATCTAGAAGGATTGTACAGTCCACGACCTTCCCTTAAAGATATTATATAGTCACCACCCAACCCTAGAGGGATTAAAGAGTCCATGACCCAACCCTAGAGGGATTAAGCAGTCCAAATTCCAAAAATGTCCATTTTACAACAACAATAACGCTAAGCATATGACAAAGATCAAATCTATACTTCTTTCATGCCAAGATACTCCAATAGTGAAGTTCTGAACATACTACATAAACTTGCAAGTCTTCTAGAAGGGTCACTTAGGAAACCCTAGGTTTTAGGGTGGTTACCATAATAAAACATAAGATCAAGTTGAGTACACTTAGAGTAGGGAACCAAAGGTCATATGGTCACATAACAATAAAACTATAAAAGTAATAGGGTTAAGTCATCATACCAAAGGTGGTCAAGGTACCATACACAATAAGAGTGCTAGGAACAAGTAGAAGATGCAGGACCATAGCTCAAACAAAGGGGTCACAATGAGATGGTAAGGAAACTCCAATACCCATAAGACCAGGATGTACCGTAAATGTGGATAAACAACCCATTTTAACCATACGACCAACAATACCAATGACTTTAATATTTTCTCTCTTTGAAGGTATATTGTAACATATACTTTTATCATCACTGTATAAGCAGAAGTAAATAACAAAGATAGATCCATAAAAGTATTGTTGTAGTAAATTTAAACATAACCTTCATCTCTTTCAACTTTAAAACTCCATTGGTCACTGCGTTAAAGTTGGTACTTGAGATGAGTTATCAATTCCAATGTACATAACATTAACAATAACAAAATTACAATGAAGTTTATCTAATGAATAATAATTAAAGAACAATAGTAATGCTAGATAGATATGGTTTGGATTTGCCTTATACTTAGACATTTTGAGTAAGCTTTTGCCACTATAAGGACAAGTTGTAAGAAGACATACCTTGAGAGAGAGAGAAAGTTAGAGTGTTGATGGTATAGGTTCACATTTCATGGTTGGATCTCACGAGTCAAAGATCACGGTTCACGTTTCACAACATAAGTCTATCAGCCCTAAAAGAGGTGCCACCAAGGATATCATACCAAGAAAGGAGGTAGGGAGACCACGACTCAGTCAAGGAAGACTCCAGGAAGTCATGGCCCAACTTGCAAGTCACCAAGATAGTCATGGATTACTCAGGAGGGTTCAAAATCAGTCATGGATTGCTCAAGAAGTTCACAATACAGTCACCGATAGTCATGGCTTTCCCAAGGAGGTCACAAAACAATCACTAACAGTCACTTTCTACCCAAGAAGGGACAATACGATCACAACTCAACCCAAGAAGGGACAATCACTAACAGTCACTTTCTACCCAAGAAGGGACAATCACTAACAGTCACTTTCTACCCAAGAAGGGACAATAGTTTGATTTTTTATATATATTACATTACACTACAACATTCCTATATTAATTTGTAAAGCATATCCCTAGTCTCAATGCAACTAATTTGTCTACAAATTTTCGTTTCAATGTTTTTTTGTTATATCAAAATTATTTCTAATGTCTGTTTAGTGTTTTATTGGTCAATATATCACCGTTTAGATGGTTCATAAAATACTTCTACTCCATGGCACTAATAATATTAATATTAGATAGCAATCCAAACTTCTTCACAAAACTACATGACAAGGTAATGTTTCTGGCATTTACTCATTTTCATTGAACTTAAGGAAAATGAGCCCTACTGGGTGGTATGTATATTGTAATTGCAACATAACCATATGCCTTTTTTCTTTATCCAATTCAAACCTTGCACATTGCACACATGTCATTATTTAAGGGTATTAAGTGTTCAAAAGTACTTTTCTTGTGTTTTCTCGATGGATTTAAGATTTATAAATTGATGAAACAATTATTGCATTACATTGTATTGTTTGGAATGAGTTTCCAAGCCTCAACGTCCAATTATATCCATTTTGAGAAAGGCTTCTAAATCCATTGGCATTTTTATCTTCAATATGCCTCACTAAGTTTTAGCATTAATGTAGAGTTGGCTCACGATCTTAAAGAGTTCATTGTAATATAGGTGGGATACATTAATCTCTTGAATATTTGTTTTTTTTATGCTAGAGCTAGAGAATAAAATTAAAGGTTGTTACTCTCTGCAAAAATTGTTGAGGTTCAACTCACACCTATTAACGTAGAATGCACCATTTTGTTTAGAAAAACAAACCGCAAACCTTAATTGGGCCATGAGAAGGAGGTGGCCATCAACTCTTGAGGTCTAATCACTAGGTGTGCTTGATCATCACCTCTTCTTTGGAACTCATGTGGGGAGCATGCTAAACAAAATCCAAGTAAATGAAATGTATGGTTATGGATTTTCAAACATGGGATAACGCATGCACCATTATCAAAACATCGAACAATTATTTTATTGAAATGTTGTGCACTTAAGTTGCCATTGTGTATAGAGTATCAAACGAGTTTCGATTTTTATCCTCAAGTTCAAGGGGGCACGCCTCAATGATATTAACAAGTGGGATGACGCCATTGCAAGGAAAAGCAGTGAGGATAAGCAATGAGGAAATTACACCCTCATTTTAAGCCAAGGATAAGTAGCGTGGAATGAGCACCCTCATTTTTAATCCATTATGTGTCCCATACTTTTCCCACGATGGCACAAAGGTGACTTTGCATAAACTTCAAACCATTTAATTTGCAATACCTATGTAGGAGAACATATTTAAATTTTTAAACCAAGTCCATGGGATCAAATCCTCCTTCCCTCCTTAATCACATAATGGTACAAACCCCAAATTTGATAATAGGACAGGTGTTCATGTCCATTGGAACTCTAATAAAGTTTTCTATAATAGATAGGTAAATTAAAGTGATGCAAGTTTTCTACAATTAAATTTGGCATAGATTTTAGCAGGGTATCCAACTAGTGTATGATAGAATATTGTCTTCCCCTGTAATTGCTTTCCGTTTGCTTTGTTTTTTTGGATTTTTGCCTGGGTGGTATGGTCCATGTTGAGTTGAGCGGATGAAACAAATGATCTCGTCGGTTCAAATCATTTGAGGAGTTTGCTCATATTGTTCCTTTATGTATTTGCAGAGGAAAATAACAGCTCACTATATAAATCTTCAGAGACATTGAAGACTTCATCCATTGATACCAATCTAAACAAAATGCCAGGGGTTTCACCATAAATTCAAAAATGCCATGGATTTCACCATAAATTCAAAACCCTAGGCTCTATTGACAGAAGGTGCATTAAAAATTGATCCAATGTTTATTGTCTGTGAGATCCCAATGCTTACCTGTTTATCTGTGAGAACCATGAACCGTGAGCTCCAACCATGAAATGTGAACCATGAAATGTAAACTGTGAAATCCAACCAGTGAAGTGCAACTACAACCATGAAATGTGAACCTCCAACCAATGAGCTACAACCATGAGCTCTAACCCACGAGTTCCAACCGTGAAATACAACCAATGAACAACAACTGCAACTGTGAGCTCCAAGCGGTGAGGTGTAACTGTGAAATTATTCACAATATGAATGCAAAGGATCAAACTGAACATAAGAGGTTTAAACTACACCTATCAAGATCCCAATAGTTAGAAGGACCATTAACATAGTGAATTTATCTAAGTTGAAAGTGTGGATGGGTAAATTGAATACCCCATCACTCTATCAACCAATTAACACCAATCATATGGAAGGGGACACAAGTCTTAAGGCCCACAATGGCATACAAGGAAGAAAAGGGGTTTGAGGGTTTCATGCAATAATCACTAGGATTGGTGTGGAATGTAAATGTGATGTTACTTATGGAATCTACCCTATGTAACATAGAGCATAGAAAGAGTATTAAGCTAATGCCATCTAGGTGAATTGGATCCATAAAAAAATTAAGCTACTAAGGGGATTAGAGCACACAAAATATGTTAACTCATGACATGCTTGTATCCCAAACACGTAAGTAGAAATAAGCCAAATCCGTAGCGTCTTTGAGTTAACAAAAGATAAAAAAGTGGTGTGGTCCAATGTGAAATTCCATGAAACCAACGTCCACTTGACCCCTACACTATCCCCAAAGTATTCAAAATTGAATGAAAGTTTAACTCTAATTAGAAAATTGGGAAGAAGGGACCATGTTCATTTTACATTTGAAAATGACCACTTGACTCAAAATATAACATAATTGCTTAAATAATGATTTTGTTGTGATTGTTGTCTAATATAATTATAATTGTGTAGAATTCTTACAGTTCAATATGGATATTAAAAGATACTACATAATTGTAGAATTTGTAATAAGAAGTGATATTTTGGAGGTCATAACTTTTGTCATCTTCAAATATATTGACAAAGATAATGAGCATATTTACTATCCCTTAGATTATTTATTTTTCCCAAAACTATTGAAGATGGGAAATTGAGTAAAGTTCTTGTTCTCTAGGCTAAACCTCTCCATACAATATCTTAGGTTTAATCTAGCCAAGCTAAAGAAATAGGGTCATTTTTTTAAGATTATCTCCCTACCTTTCATGTTGAAAAGGTCACTATAAAGAATCCTTTAGAATTGAGCTTGGCATCAACCTAGACTTCATGATTCCGATGGGTATATCACAAATGTGGATAATACAACATTATCACAAATGTTATCCATTGTTATTTGGATGAGGATGAGGATGATGATGGAGATGACAAGGTGATGATGAGGATGATGATGATGATGATGAGGATGAGGATGATGACGACGATGATCACGATGAGGATGATGATGATGGCAAGGATGATGATGACGAGGAGGATGAGGATGATGCTGACGATGACAAGGTGATGATGAGGATGATGATAATGATGATGATGGTGGTGGTGGTGGTGGTGATGATGATGATGTGATGACAAGGTGATAATGATGATGATGATGATGATGATGATGGTGAAGACGATGAGGAGATGATGATGATGATGATGACGGTGATGATGATAATGATGATGATGAAGAGGATGAGGATGACAATGATGAGGATGACGATGAGGATGATGATGGGAATGATGATGAGGATGATGATGATGACGATAATGAGGATGATGATGACGATGACAAGGTCATGATGAGGATGACGATGATGATGATGATGAGGATGATGATGATGATGATGATGATGATAATGATAAAGATGATGATGAGGAGGAGCAGGATGAGGATGAGGATGATGATGATGATGATGAGAATGATAATTACTATGAGGATGAGGATGAGGATGACAATGATGATGATAATGAGGATGATGATGACCACATGATGGTGATGTTGAAGATGACAATGACGACAATGATGATGATGCTGATGATGATAATGGTGATGATGACGATGAGGACGATAATGACTATGAGGATGAGGATGATGGCGATGATGACAACAATGAGGATGATGACGGTGAGGATGATGACAATGACGATAATGATGATGGGGATGAGGATGATGATGAGGATGGGGATGATCATGATGATAATGAGGATGAGGATGATGATGATGATGACAATAATGAGCATGAGGATGACAATTACAAGGTGATGATGAGGATGATGATGGAAATAATGAGCATGAGTATGACAAGGTGATGATGAGGATGATGATGATGACGATGATGGCTATGATGATGATGATGATGATGACGACGACGATGATGATGACGATGATGATGATGACGATGATGATGATGATGACATTGATAATGACTATGAGGGTGAGGATGATGACAATGAGGATCATGATGGTGAGGATGATGATAATGATGATGGGGATGATGATGAGGGTGACGATGAGGATGATGATGAGGATGAGGATGGGGATGATGATGATGATGAGGACGATAATGAGGATGATGATGAGGATGGTAATGACTATGAGGATTAGGATGACGATGACAATGAGGATGATGATGGTGAGGATGATGATAATGACGATAATGACGATGGGGATGAGGATGATGATGAGGGTGATGACGAGGATGAGGATGGGGATGATGATGATGATGAGGACGATAATGAGAATGAGGATGAGGATGACAATAATGAGGATGAGGATGGAAATGATGATGGCGATGACAAGGTGATGATGAGGATGATGATGATGATGATGATGCAGATGATGATGATGATAATGATGATGAGGATGAGGATGAGCATGAGGATGAGGATGATGATGATGATGATGATGATGATTGTGATGATGACGATGATGATGATGATTAGGACGATAATGGCTATGAGTACGAGGATGAGGATGACAATGATGATGATGATGATGATCATTACATGATGGTGATGATGATGACGACGACGACGATGATGATGAGGATGATAATGACTATGAAGATGAGGATGAGGATGACAAAGATGATGATAATGATGATGATGATCACCACATGATGGTGATGATGATGATGACGGTGATGAAGTAAAAGAAGAAGGAGAAGTAGAGTATTATGATAACAGTGATGGTGATGATGATGATGACGATAACCGTGATGATGACGATGACGATGATGATGATGTTGATGATGATGACAATGATGATAATGGCAATGAGAATGAGGATCATGATGACAATGAGGATGGTGATGATGAGGAATATGACAATGATGGGGATGATGATGATGATGACAAGGATGATGATAATGATGATGATAACAATTATTATTATGATGATGATGATGATAATGAGAATGATGAAGATGATGATGATGGTGATGATGAATATGCTGCTGATGATGAAGATGCTGCTGCTGCTGATGATGATGATGATGATGAGGATGATGATGAAAATGAAATCGAGAGAATTGCATGACTAAGCTTCTCTTTTTTTCAAGAATAATTTAATATTCTTTATTAAACATGGCCAACCTCGTGAAGGTGGAATCTCATCTGAATCCCCCCCCCCTCCATGTCACTCTCAATTCCCCATAACCCAACAAAATATATGTACAAAATTATTTTATTCATGTATTTTTTTCATACTTAACCAACAATGTCTCTTATAGCATATGCCAACATATAAGAAAATGACAAAAAAACTTAAAATACCTCATATATAGAGTAGAGCATATATAATAAGGCATACCTCATAAAATTCAATGGAATTCATCATATTCTTCATCTAATCCATCATCTATATCATCCGATCCAGATTCAAAATTATAAGGATTGACCATTTCATTATCATCATTGATGTCAGTTTCGATCATCATGTCATCATCGATATCGTCTTCATGGAAATTGTCTACTACATCATCTGATTCAATTAATTCTTCGTCATCTTCTTCTGGAACATGATGCTCTAACTCATGTTGATCATCCTCAACATCGTCTTAATATTCAATACCCTCTTCATCATATTCCTCCACATTATACTTTACCATCCTCCCCCTTGGATCGCGTCTCGCAGAAAATGACCAACCCCCTCTACCTGGAACCTCAGAGTAAAGTACTTGTTCACATTGGCTTGGAAGAACATAGGGATCTGTTTGTGGCTCAAATATCCTTGTATTAACCATGGTAAATCCATTATCATGTTGATTCAATCGTAACCTATACCATTTTAAAACAAACAAAACTAATTTGAAGGATTTAATATCACACCAAATAACATCTTCCAAATAACCATAGTATCGATTTTTTGAGAGTTCTAGATGTTTTTCACTTCTAAAGGAAACATTGGTCACCTCAAATACTGTAGTTATCCCATAATAAGAAGTTTTCTTTGTTCCATCCAACTTTCTGATGCAAAATTTACAACTATTGCACCACATAGCCTTATGGTGTTTTACTTGCGGCAAGCCATACAAATAAATATTACATCCTGAATTGATAATGATTAAGTGCATGTTTATGCTCTGCAGGGAAAGAAATCAACATGTACAACAATATATTTGAAAAAAATTAAATAGTATGGCTAATTAATATGATTTCATACTTATCTTTTATACCATACGCTAAATCGGTTTCCCTTTCTATAAGATTTGTATCTCCATTGCGATGATTTTCTTTAACCAATGAAGCCACACCTTCCCTTGATATTCCATGACCAGTTTGTTCACATCGTTAAATCCATACCTTCATCCAATCAATATTGTTTGATATGTATAAATGAAGTGCATCCCACTCATGACCGAGTGGTTCATGAAAATAAAATTACAATTAAGTACAAATGTATATTCACTTAACATGCCGGTATACACTTTTAATTGATGCATATTGAATATTAAAAATGAAATAAGTATGATATATATATATATATATANTTGTTATTGGAGTTCGGATCACAAATGCGACCTAAATTAAGCTTTGATGCTAATTTATGAAGGTATTCACTAATATACATCATGTTCTGGTATACCATATATCCATCCAACATAGAACACTCAGGATGTGCTCGTTGTCTAACCTAACCCTTCAAAAATTGCAAGCACCTCTCAACCATCCACATGGACATTGAGTGCATAGGTCCACACAATTCAATATCCTCAGTTTGGTGTATGAGGTAGTGTTCTTGTTCATTGAAAAATGGAAAAGGTAGATTCTTTTGCATTTCACACATCAGATGAGGAATTTGTCTCCTCCAATAATTTATATCTTCTTTATGTATTTCTATAGATGACAACCATCTACAAGTGATGCAAACAAATTGCAAGATTGAACAAAAAAACATTATTTTACAGAACAATTATAAAAATAAATATCAAATATAAGTTGTACAATGAAATAAACAAACACTTTATGCATGAAAAATATCGCTACTTACCTCATGTATTTTCCAAGATCATATAGAACTTGTTTGACATTGTTATGATCAAAGTTGTCCATGAGAGATATAGGTAGAACATACTGTAACAATATAAAAATTGTTTCATTATTTTTTTCAAAAAGTAGACAAAAAAATACCAACAATAATATGCACGAGAATGAAAAAAATATAGCAATATTTATATACCATAATAATTATCTTGATGAATACATGCCAATCATGTGTTTTCACGCCAACAAAATCACCTTTCTTGGTTATGATATTGTTCATGTTCAAACAAAATTTGGTGGGAAATTTATTTTTTCATATGACTTCTTTTACAAAGTTGATTTGCTGCTTCATTAACAACCATGGAAGTGACTTCATATTAATTTGATCTCTGTTGCTATGCAATTGAATGCCATATTTCATTGCATGATTAGCTTCCTGGATGTCATTGCAAATTTTGACAATTTTTTCTTTATGGCTCCTTAGATCCAATATTCACCATACTGTTTCAGCCACATTATTTCCTATATGCATTGTATCAAAAATATAAGAGATTTGTAGGTGATCATAGTACGCCAACCTACTGAATTGTTTAGGATAATTTTTCATTCCTCGTGGAAGCCCATTAATTCCTTCCTGATCACAATGACCATGAATCATAGTTTATAAATAATTTATAGAAATCAATGTCAATTACAACAAACAACACATAATAAAAAAGATTCAAAAATTTTCATATATGATGATAGATAGATAATTTGATATGTATGTACCTTGACGATTTCTATTATATTGCAACTTCCATAGGTGCAGTGTCATTCTCTGTGATTTTAATGCAGTCTCTTGCTTCCCATTGGATAGATTTGTTTTTCCATAGTTCAATACCTATGATTCTTAGAGAGGAAGTGCCTATACTCATCAAACACCTCCTTTTGTAAAAATTTTGAACGACAAGATTTGATCTTAGGACCACAAACTGGACATGCAAATTTTTCCTTTGTTTTAAGACCTACATAAAGAGTCAATTGATTAACAACTGTCAATTATAATTATATAAAATGAATGGATTATTTTAAAAAACATGCATGCATAATAAATCAACTTCATAAAATTAAATACTATTAAAGTCAACGTTATAATTACATACCATAAAAATGGGTTAACCCTGGGAATCATGTACTATCAATACAAGCATTGCATGGAATTGAAATTTCCTTCGTCGTATTGGTCTAGATACATCATACATAGTGATGTCATTCCATAGCTTTAGTAGTTCGTCAATAAGAGGCTCGATATATACATTCATATCTTTAACTTGGTACTTACCTGATTGATTTGAACATATAAAATATATAATTATTATATATAAACAATAAACAAGAGTAAAAGAAAAAAATATATATGAAATTATGCAAAAAAATATGACAAATGAGATGCCACTACATTAAAAAATATGTTGTAGACACATACCTAGAATAATCATTGCCAACATTATGTGCTCCCTCTTTATTGACAATCATGGAGGAATGTTATTATTGATAACAAAAATAGGCCACACCGAGTAAATATATATCTTCTCTACAAATAGATTGGCACCATCTGCTGCTAAAGAAATCCTAACATTACGAGGTTCTTCTTTAAAGTGTGGAATTTTTTCCTCCATATCTCTAAATGCATAACCATCTGCAGGCATTTGAAGAATGTCATCTTGACTTCTATTATGTGCATGGTAATCCATAAATTGTGCTATGTTTTGCACTTGAACAGTCATTGCAAACATGGAATAATGAAAATATAATAGAGAACCATGTGAGGAACCCTTTTTGTTACTTGATCTGTTTGATATCTACTGATATGACATTCTGGACATTTTGTTTCAAATTCATATTGTTTATAATACATAATATGGTCATTGGTGCATGCATCAATTGCTTCATACTGCATTCCAATTTATTTCATAATGACAGATAAATCTCAATATGTGCAAGGTAAAATATTTGACGGTGGTAACAAAAATTCAACTACCAAGCTACAACAAATTAAAGTAAAAAACTAGTTAATATACTATATAAATAATATTAATGAAACATGTTTCATCTTTATTAATTTTACTTATAAATTAACAATGAAAATATCAGAGGAACAAAGATAACCTTTATCACGATCATATATATGTGACGTAATATATTGCATACCTTAACATCTGTGTGACAGATGTGTTTGAAAGACCATTCATAACCTTCAAGTTCATTATCAACAATATAGCAAAGATAAGATTTGTGTTGGAGCCTTCATAAAGGGGTTTGTATGCCTTCTCAAGAAGAGGTAAATCATGAACATCATCATAGTCATCATTTTGATCATCATCATCATCATTATCCATTATAACATTGAATGTATCATGGAACAATTTATTTGTACCATCATCTTCAACTGTGTTATCAGTATGATAATATTCTTAAATATGATCGTTAACTTGTTCTTCATTATTCATAGCTCCATGTTCCATCGATGCTTGTTTTGAAACCACATCCTCTGGGTAATATGTTGTAGGAGGTATTTCCTTTATAATTACACTAAACCATCAAAATATATATGTTTAATATAAGAAATTATAAAATGATACATACATTTAAAAAACCAATCAATATAAAGACATATAATGAAAAACTTACCATTTGATGATAGTCATGTCCCCCCTCAACATGTCAATATTCCCTACAATGTATTTCAGTTGTTGTCATCTTTATTGTTCTCCTTTTAAAGCTCCTTCATTGACTACACGGGCAATAGTATTTCCCATCACCCTTTTTTTGATCATGTGGATTAGGAATATTGTTTTGTTATGACATTTTCTTATACCAAGCTTGACTAAGGATGATCGATATTAAAAAATAAATCTCCACACCACTATTTTTAATCACGGTAACAATTGAAATAATTGTGGCTTTTATATGTAAAACAGTCCGTGCGAAGATTAAAACTTCTGCAAACCGTTGCTTGTATAGAAAACATGTTGGAGTATTCCTAATATATTGTTTCTAAAAATAATTTATTATTGGATATCCAAAGACATAAGAATAGTTATTGTTGTAATAATGGTGTCGTATTTTTTACGATAATAGTTGAATATCCGACGACTGCCGTCGGATATTCGACGGTTGTCGAAAATCTGACAGAAACACGAGTAAATTTTATAAAAAGAACAAAAAAATCCGTAATTACAAAGGTGAAATCTAACGACATGGTCAGTTCAATCAGATCGTCTTGTCGAATTTCGGGTTCAAATATTGTTCTAATGGAAACATGTCTATGTACTCTTTCACTAGGTCAACTGTTTGGGTGATTATCTCTTGATCCTAGTAGTATTTTTTGATGACCATCTTGGGATCCTCCTTAGTTCTATTGCTATATTTGTTTGTCTTGAGAGCCTGTCTAAATTTTTGTGTAGTACTGGTGGACGACTCATCTTGCACTGTGCATTTCGTTGTAGTATCTCTTATATGCAACTTGTGTGGGTCCTCTTATTCATTTATCTCTCCACTGTCAAATTTCCAACAATATATAGGTTTATTTATTTGCTCCAAGTCCTGGTGGTAAATGCAAACGATATTTTGTGACACATATTGTCATGGTATTTATCCAGATATTAAATTCTTCATTTGATGGAAAACTTTGGATAGGTTAGGATCTCTATTACTGAACCAAAATGTGGCAATAAATTTAGTAAACATGTTCTCCCAATTCTTGGTATGGCTTCACCTTTCTTGCTGGATATCCAAAGACATAAGAATAGTTATTGTTGTAATAATGGCGTTGTATTTTTGACGATAATAGTTGAATATACGACGACTGCTGTTAGATATTCGACGGTTGTCGAAAATTTGACAGAAACAAGAGTAAATTTTAAAAAAAGAACAAAAAAATTCATAATTACAAAGGTGAAATCCGACGACATGGTCAGTTCAATCAAATCGTCTTGTCAAATTTCGGGTTCAAATATTGTTCTAATGGAAACATGTCTATGTACTCTTTCACTAGGTCAACTATTTGGGTGATTATCTCTTGATCCTAGTAGTATTTTTTGATGACCATCTTGGGATCCTCCTTAGTTCTGTTGCTATATTTGTTTGTCTTGAGAGCCTATCTAAATTTTTGTGTAGTACTGGTGGATGAATCATCTTGCACTATGCATTCCGTTGTAGTATCTCTTATATGAAACTTGTGTGGGTCCTCTTATTCATTTATCTCTCCACTGTCAAATTTCCAACAATATATAGGTTTATTCATTTGCTCCAAGTCCTGGTGGTAAATGCAAACGATATTTTGTGACACATATTGTCGTGGTATTTATCCAGATATTAAATTATTCATTCGATGGAAAAATTTGGATAGGTTAGGATCTCTATTACTGAACCAAAATGTGGCAATAAATTTAGTAAACATGTTCTCCCAATTCTTGGTATGGCTTCACCTTTCTTGCTGAACATACCGACTACGTGGTATGATATCCAATGTATGATAGAATCGGTGCACCCACTGACTGCACGATACACTCTCCATCTCTTATCGATACTGACATAACTCAAGGTGTTATGTGGGATCCTTAGTCCCTTTGAATATTTTTAGAAGGTCCAAGTCTAAAAAATACTAGAACCTCACCTTCATACATTCTTTGACAGCTTCCTAGTTGCTTAACTCTTCTCTATGCAAGCGTTCCTTGAGTGATGACAACTATTTCTTCGACCCATCGGTCCTCCATAACTCAAGCTTGCATTTGTTTGATGAAAATATCCACTTTCTCTATTCCATCAAACACTGGTGGATTGCGTAACTCATATCCAATCCAACGCACATAATTTGCAATCCATGTGCATCTCCTTGTAGACACCTCATAGAGATGGTTTTGCTAAGGATACATTGCATCTTATGATTTTGTACCAAAAGAACAGACATTGCGTCAACTGATCTCTCCATTTGTAATGGGGTTTATGTAATATTCTTTTTGGGGAGTGACATTGTATATATTCTCTATCTCCATGGAATTGATGTCATCTTGAACCACTTCTTTATATCTCTCCCCTTCTATGGAATCCAAAGGATCCACCACGTTCAGTTCCTCTAATTATAAGGACAATCGTCACTGTTTAGGTTAAGAATAACATTGTTCTCAAATTCCTAGTCACTTCCCAATAGAGCTAGGTAAGAATCAATATCTTCTGATATCTTGATCACTTCAAATTATGTCATTGTTTCCACGCCATCAATATTTACTTCTACATTGGTCAATATTCGGATGGGGAAAACTTTGTATTGGTTAGCTAATATGAGTTGTATGGGAGGCCATACCAACTTTGGATTCCCTATCAACACCTGTGTTTTCTTAGGAATAATGTTTACATATACCTCCATATCAAGAATTACATCTTTCATGTCGAATCCTCCTAGTTCAAGAGATGGCATGGACTCCTTTCTAATTCTTCTCTTCTTTCCCACTCTGGATGCATTCCTTTCAAGAAGTGGCACAAAAATAGGTTCTTCGAATTCATTGGACATTTGTGGAGTTGCAATCATATTTTTTATCTTATTGAAATCATTAGGATCATTCAATATATTCACACAATTGTGCAGGAATGTACTTAATGAGTCTTCCTAGTGACTCTTGTACACCTTTATAGGTTGTTCTTATTTGCGTTATGAAACCTTGCAATGTGTGGTCCACCTTAGTTTTTCATCACACATAGTGCATAGTAGTTCTTCCCCATCCAGTCTTCTTCTGGGATATTCTTATTTTCACATTCTACACTGTTGATATTCCTTGTGCAAGTCTTGTTCTCGACGGGTATCTTCCTCAACCACTCTTTGCACCTTGTGCATGATCTCTAGCTAGTCCTTCACTTCAAGTATTAGGTAGGGGATGCACATATTTCTTTATTTGTAACTCAACTAGTATGTTTGTACTACATTCTCCAAATAAGTATTCACTCATTCAAGAGCCTCCTTGAGTTACTATTTTCACCCATGTCGAATATTTTCCATTGTCTTCCTTTCTCGGTTCATCAGTCACCATATTAAAATGACCTTTCTTATATTCACATTTCTTGAGTAAGTCTGGGAAATCCTTTGTCGCATGTTTTGCACCATGGTAGTATGCAAACAGTGTGTGGGGATTAGCACAAAATATTTCCAAATGACTTGGCTCCCCACCGTTAAAATAGATCACTTATATTCCACCACCACCATTTCTTCTTCCCTAGCCCGAGAACCCACAGCAAGTTTCTCCTTGTTGTCCTCTCAAGTTAGGTCCTCTATTTTCTTCTACTCTTTGTACCCAATAAGCATCTACTATGTTGTCCTTAAACAATTGCAGAGTAAGAAAATTATTGACATTGTGTCCGACTGACTTGTAAAACCCATATAATGATGTGTGCGTGGAGCTCTGGTACTTCCGCAACATTGAGAAACCAAGAGGTGCATGGCCCCAAGTTTGAAAAATATCACATCTATAAGACTTAGGTGCTACAATAATGGAATAGGTGCGCATGTACCCATATAGTTATTTAACGCCAGACACTCATTCATGTGATGGAATTTTGTAGATAGTAGACAGTTGTTGTAATTTGCACAATCAACGTAGTAAGATACATCTGAACCTATGCCATTCCTGTTTAGGATTAATTATAATCTCCCTTGACCACCATAGTCTAATTGTCATTTTCTAGCTTAGGAATATGTTTCCACCTCACCGGTGCCATGGGGAACTCATCTAGGTCCCACCTACCACTTGATGCGCCAATTTTCATGTGTTTAGGAACTCCAAAGGCTAATCCCTTTAATTTAGGAACCCACACTGAGTCATGGTAGTCCAACCATCTATTCACCCTAGGCTGTGTTGAGTTATCCTCAGATGGGAATCAATTGGTGCATTTCCAGTTAGCTTAGCACCACTTTTACTTGATTTAAGGAGGCTAGGCGCCTTTTCCTCACATTGAGTTAGCACTGGAGTCAGTCCAAGTTGGTGAATTTGAATCATACCTAGTGGATTTGAATTGTTCCTATTGTATGATCATTGTATTACTCATAGGTTAATGATAATGGATGTAATATTATGCTGAGTAATTTGGTCTCTTTGGTTGTTTGATCAGTGTACATTGAATTGATTCTTTCTCCTTCAACCTTCTTTTATAGTGAATTCATTCAGGCCCAAGGATACTAAGCTTTGTGAAATTAAATATGGCATTAGAGAAGGTTATCAGGCCAACTATAATCCTCAGAAACTTCCATTGATGCACCAGAAGTAGTTGGGTTCCACATAATTCCTAGTATCTTTGACTTGCTCCCTCTGGATTTTGTCTAGAGAAGTCTAGCTAGCTGTGTTGCACCCAGAAAATGTGCACATGTCGAAGTAGAGAGTGATTGAATTGGTTTGACTTTGAATTGAAGTTTTTTTGCAGTTAAATTGAAGAATTTAGAAGAATTGTGCCGCTCCTTGAAGCTTCAGGATGGAGAATTCAACATCCTTGACACCCTGTATCCTCACACCCTTCAGCTATCTTAATTGGAGGGATGAGATGCATATAATGTTGCGCAACAAAGTTTTGTACAGGGTTACCATGGGAAAGGAGGTCAATCCCCAATAACCTCTTCAGAAATCGAAGTATTTAATGGCAAGTTGGATGAAGCATTTGGATTAATGTGCATTCATATCTCCAGGGAGTTACTCTTCCATCTTGATGGAATAAAAACTCCAAGAGAAGTATGATAGAATCTCAAATAATTGTTTGGAAAGCAGGATGAGCTGAGAGGCCACATTAATTTTATTAATGGGTCTGAATATGCCGATAGGCATAATTTAGGCACATACTATAGAAAAAAACATTAATATGAAAAGTATGTGCCTAATTTACTCCTATCGACGTCATAAGACACATTTATAAAATTAATGTGGTTGTTTCTAGTAACGGGTGGGCGTGTAGACATATGTGCAAAGTATTAATAGAAATAATATTATTTAAATACTTATAATTATAATAACATACTTAATTAAACAATAGTATTACTTAATAATAAAACAACCTTATAAAATGATATTATTTAATTAATTAACAATCTAATAATTAATTAACAATAATTCCTTTTAACATAATAATTATTTATAAATTTTGTAATCCAATTAAATATCTCTAATGTAATTAATTAATTAATTAAAAAATAATCTTATATATTTTTTTAATATTATATGATGGGTATGGATATTAAATGTAAAGAATTAAATATCCTCAAGGTATTGTTTAATTATTTGTATAATAATTAAGCATAATATTTATTTTTTATTATATTTAATTGATTTATAATACTATTAAGATTCATATATGCAATGTTCTTGAAAGATTTTATTAGATTGTAATACGGTAGAATTATTAAGGATTATGTTGGATTGCAACAGTGTTGCATGGTTGTTGGCTAAAATAAATATTTAAATATATTCAAAGTATTGATACACTAATATTGCTTCTTTAATTGTTTGTATAATAATTAATCATATTATTTAATTTTTATTATATAATGAATTCCATAACAAAAAATATTAGATTAATAACCCTTGATGAATGTCGAATGTCACATTATTAATGTGTCGATTCATTTGTTGCGTTGGCATATAACAAACACTGTAGCGAAAGATGAATGACTTTTGTATACCATGCTTGACTTTAGTTTTACCAATGGTTAACCATGGTTGACTTTAGTAATTCATGTTTGAATTTAGAATTATTTGGGCATAGTTCACAATGCAACATGAAAATTTCTAAACATTGAATGCCACATTATTATTGTGTCACATCTTGGGCATTGTTGCAATGTAGCTAACTCTTGACTAATGTTGCAATGTGACATAACCCTTGATGAACGATGCAATGCAACATAACCCTCGATAAACATCACAATGCGAGATAAGCATTGATAAATGAAGAATGTCACATTATTAATATGTTGCACCTTTGGTTGTCTCAATATTTACTAGGCAGTGTAGCAAACCACAAGTAGATTTTGGTCAAGCATGTTTGAATTTAATTTGACCAGAGTCAACCATGGTTGATTTTACTTATCCAAGGTAGAATTTAGTCTACCATGGTTAACTTTGGTTAACCATACTTTACTTTAATTTGACCATAGGAAACAATGGTTGAAATTAGTGAACCTCATGGCCATAGTTTACAATGCAACATGAAAAATTCTAAACATCTAACGTCACATTATTAATGTGTCACATCTTGGGCATTTTCGCAAAGCCGCATAATACAATTATAGTAACATAGTGTTACTAATGTCAAGCATGTTTAACTAAATTCAACCACAATTAACTAAAGTCAAACTTGACTTTCTAAAGTCAACCATGGTTCATCGTGATCAATTTAAATTCATCAATGGTTCACTACTGTGTCACATCTTGGGCATTGTCGCAATGTGGCATAATCCTTAACCAATGTCACAATGTGGAATAACCGTTACTAAACATCGCAATGCAATGAAACCCTTAATAAGCATCAGAATGCGACATAACCCTTGATGAATGCCATCTATCATATTATCAATGTGTCACATCTTTGGTTGAGTTAACATATATAGAACAGTGTAGTGAACCATGGCTAACTTGTCAACCATGCTGTAACCACAGTTGAGTTTAGCGAGTGAGGTTTGACTTTAGTTAATCATGGTTAAATTTGGTCAATCATGCTTAAATTTAGTTTGATATTTCTTTCAATACACAATCATATTAAAATAATAAACAATATATAAATATATATATATATATATATATATATATATATATGGAAAACCTTAAAACATAATGAAATGAGAGTAAACATTTTTTTAAAGNAAACTTATTATTATTATTATTATTTACATATAAAATTGTTTTTTAAATGATTTAATAATTTTATAAAATTAATTTTTTTAAAGAAATTATACATAATCCATTATGACCATAATCATTACTATGGTTCACTTTGGTCAATCTAAAGTCATTGATGGTTCGCTACACTATCACATTATTAATGTGTTACATCTTATGCATTGTCATAATGTGGCATAACCCTTCACCAATGTCACAATGTGACATAACCCTTTATGAGTGTCGCAATGAAACACAACTTATTTATAAACATAAAAAAGCGACATAAACCTTGAGGAACATAAACTGTCACATATTTGGTTGTGTCGGCATATACCAGACATTGTAGCAAACTATGGCTAACTTTGGTCGACCATGGTTGATTTCAATTTGACCATAAGCAACCATGGTTGACTTTAGGGAGTAAGGTTTGACTTTAGTTAAGCATGGTTGAATTTGATTTACCATGCTTGACTTTACTTTAACCATAGTTATTCATGGTCAACTTTAGTGAACCACATTCCCATAGTACACAATACAACATGAAATTTCCTAAACATCGAATGCCACATTATTAATGTGTCACATCTTGGTAATTGTCACAATGCGACATAACCCTTGAAGAATGTTGCAATGCAACATAAGCCTTGATAAATGCTGAATTTCACATTATTAATGTGTCACATATTTGGTTATGTCGGCACATACCAAACAGTGTAGTGAACCATGGCTGACTTTGGTCAACTATGCTTTACTTTACTTTAACCATAGCTAACCAAGGTTGACTTGGTGACTAATCTTTGACTTTAGTAAATTATGGTTAAATTTGGTGACTAATATTTGAATTTAGTAAATTATGGTTAACTTTGGTCAACCATCATTGACTTTAGTTTTACCATAGGCAACCATGGTTGATTTTGCTTAACCATGCTTGAATTTAGTTTGACCATAGTTTCAACCACTTAACCATAGTTTGCAATGTAGCATGAAATTTCTTGAACATTAAATGTCACATTATTAATTTGTCACATCTTAGGCATTGTCGCAATGCAGCATAACCCTTGACCAATGTCGTAATATGACATAACTCTAGATGAACATCGCAATGCAACGTAACCCTTGATAAACATCACAATATGACATAACCCTTGCTGAATGTTGAGTGTCACATTATTAATGTGTCACATCTTTTGTTGTCAGAAAATATCAAACATTGTAGCGAACGATGGATGACTTTGGTCAAACATGGTTGACTTTAGTTTGACCATAGTTAACCATGGTTGACTTTAGTGGACCACCAAGCCATAGTTCAAAATGCAACATGAAATTTTAGAACATCGAATGTCACATTATTAATTCCTTTCCCTATAGTATGTGCCTAATTTAAATGACATATTCAGACAAATTGACACTTAACCCATGTAACAATGTGATATAAACCTTGATGAATGTCAAATGCAACATAACCATTGATAAACATAACAATGCGACATTTCCCATGATGAACATCGAATCATGTTTGACTTAATTATGTATCACATCTTGGGAATTTTCACAATGTGCGTTAACCCTTGACCCTTGTCGCAATGTGACATAACCCTTGATGAACACTTAATGCAACATTACCCTTGATAAACACCACAACGCGATATAACCATTTATGAACTACGAATGCCAAATTATAAATTTGTTGTATCTTTGGTTGTGTTGGCATATATTGTATATTATAACGAACCATAGTTGACTTTGGTCAACTATGTTTCACTTAAGGTTGAGAAAAGCCAAGCATTGCTGACTTTAGCGAGTCACGTTTGACTTTATTATGCTTCACACCTTGAGCATTGTCGCAATGCGACATAAGCCTTGATCCTTGTCGCAATGTGACATAACCCTTAACCCTTGTCGTAATGTGACATAAGTCCTACTAAACACCAAATGAAACATAACCCTTGATATACATCACAATGCTACATAACCATTGATAAAAATTGAATGCCACATTATTAATGTGCTGTATCTTTGGTTATGTCAGCATATAATGGACATTGTAGCGAAACATGACTAGCTTTGGTCAACCATGTTTCACTTTAGGTTAAGAATAGTCAACCATGGTTGACTTTAGTGGGTCATGTTTGACTCTCTTATGCATCACATCTTAGGCATTGTCATAAACACCGAATGAAACATAACCCTTGATAAACATCACAATGTGATATAACCATTGATGAACATCGAATGTCACATTATTAAGGTGTTGTATATTTGGTTATGTCGGCATATATTGGACATTGTAGCGAACCATGGCTGGCATTGGTCAACTATGTTTCACTTTAGTTCAAGAATAGTCAACCATAGTTCACTTTAGTGGGTTGTGTTTTACTCTCTTATGCATCACATCTTGGACATTGTCGTAATGCGACATAATCCTTGACCCTTGTTGCAATGTGACATAACCCTTGATGAATGTTGAACGTAATATAACCCATGATACACATAAAAATACAACATAACCCTTGATGCACACCAAACGACACATTTTTAATGAGTTACATCTTTGGTTGTGTCAGCATATACCAAACATTGTAGCAAACCACGGCTAATTTTGGTCAACCACGTGACATAAGCCTTGACCCTTATCGCAATGTGACATAACCCTTAACCCTTGTCGTAATGTGACATAACCCCTAATAAATGAAAAATTCCAACATAACCCTTGATAAACATCATAATGCAACATAACCATTGATGAACATCGAATGTCACATTATTAATGTGTTGTATCTTTGGTTATGTCGGCATATCATTGACATTGTCACGAACCATGGCTGGATTTGGTCAACTATGTTTCACTTTAGGTTAACATGAGTCAACCATGGTTGACTTTAGCAGGTCATGTTTGACTATCTTATGCATCACATCTTGGCCATTGTTGTAAATTCCAAATGAAACATAACCCTTGATAAACATCACAGTGCGACATAACCATTAATGAACATCGAATGTCACATTATTAATGTGTTGTATCTTTGGTTATGTCGGCATATACTGGACATTGTAGCAAACCATGGCTAGCTTTGGTAAACTATCTTTCACTTTAGGTCAAGAATAATCAACCATGGTTCACTTTAGCAGGTCTTGTTTGACTCTCTTATGCATCACATCTTGGGCATTGCGTAATACGACATAACCCTAGACCCTTGTTGCAATGTTACATAACCCATGATGAATGTCAAATGAAATATATTAACCCTTAATAGACATGAAAATGAGACATAACCCTTGATGAACACCAAATGTCACATTATTAATGTGTTTCATCTTTGGTTGTATCAGCATATACCAAACATTGTAGCAAACCATGGCTAATTTTGATCAACCATGTTTCACTTTAGTTTTACAATAATAGTGAACCACATGGCCATAGTTCACAATGCAACATAAAAAAATTTGAACATTGAATGTGACACATTATTAATGTGTCACGTCATGGAAATCATCACAATGCAGTAAAATGCTTGACCAATGTCGCAATGTGACATAATGCTTAATCGACACTGAAGGCAATGTAACCCTTGATAAACATCACAATGCGACATAACCCTTGATGAACAAAAAATGTGACACATTATTTATTTGTGTCACATACAGTGGTTGTGTCAACATATAGTGTACACTGTAGGGTGCATCCACGGAGGTGGGTTACATTTTTGGCAACACGAATTCGACAAAAACAGAAAAACGTACCTCGATTGAGCTTTTAACAAACCCTTGATTGAGAGTTTTTAAAGCGCTCGATTGAGGTTTTGTTAAACGCTTGATCAAGCTTTTTGTAAACCCTCGGTTGATGGTTCAAAACCTCGATCGAGGGTTAAAAAAAGTTCGATTGAGGGTTAAAGTAGACCTCGATCGAGCATTTTTAATTGCCTATAAATAGGAAACATGCCCATCATTTAATTGGATATGGATATGAACTTCCTTTGATGGATATTAGTCGCAAATTAATTGGGTTATAGATGTGATTAATCGCATCTATGACTCCAATCAATTACATCTATAACTCCAATTACTCTACAACTAATATCTATACATAAAATCCAGGGGAAGTGACAGTAGTAATGCGTTTACTTATTTTTTCTTCAAGTTATGTACTATTACCCTCAAGTATCATTCTTATAGTTGAATTTTATTAAATTTTATTATCATATAATTCTATGTTTGATTTTAATTATATTTGGGTGTCCATATTCGTGTGCACACTCGAATATGTTTTTAGTTAAAGTTTTGAAAAACTCGATTAAGCTGCTAGCTCGATTGAGCTTTTCTCTAACTCATCCGATTAATGGTTTTAGAGACCTTGATCGAACTCATAGCTTGATATTGACATTGTATTTTCATATGCATCATGTAAAGTTTCATATAATGAAGTCTTCCAAAAGATGCTTGGACACCTTGTATTTTGAATCCCCATTTGAATTCATGTCACTGACCATTTTCAATTCTTGTCAAAATGAGAATTAGTATCATGTTTAGTTTCCATACTTTTTGTTTTTCAGATCCCATGGTCGCCATAACACATTTTCTTTTATTTATTTTCCTCAACTCTTAGCATTATGAAACACCAAAACAATTAGTCACGTGTTATTGATGTAAATTCTAATGTCATTCAATAATTTATCAGCAAGATTAATTGCAAATGTGTGACACAATAACAATTTTGAAAAGTAAACAATGGACATTGATATAACCCAAGGAAATGAGGTCATATTTTTTTTCATGCTCACATTTTCATCTCTCTAAAGGTACTAAAAATACTTTGCTCCCTTGTATATAATTTTTAATTTTAAAAAACCACAATTATGTGATATGACTCTAAATTTAACACTAATTTTTATCTTAGTCGTCCTGTTTTATTCCGCCCTGGGCTTTGGGATTTAAATATCTGACCTGAGGATATATATCGTAGGTATCGTAACGTAATCCTGAGAATCCAGGTCGAATGGATACAACTCGCCTAAGTTCAGCTCATCAACTGAATGGCATGCATCATTGCTCTCCTTGGTTCAATGCAAAAAGAATACTATGGCAATGATGCATGCAATACAATTGATGAGCTGAACTTAACCGAGTTGTGTCCACTTCACCTGGATTCTCAGGACTACGATCTGATACCTACGATATAGATCCTCGGGCCAGATATTTAAAGCTCAAAGCCCAGGGCGGAATAGATCTAGACGATTAAGATAAAACTTAGTGTTTTTAAAGTCATATCACTTAATTGTAGTTTTTTAAAATTAAAAAATTATATACGAAGGAACAAAGTATTTTTAGTATTTAAAACCTTTCACTACATTTCTGTAACTCTAATTCTGATCTTCAATTCTTGCCCCCCCACTGCTCATCCATTCCAGCCTTGTTTTGTGTTTTGAAGTAGTTTAATGAACATTAAAAATATTTTAACAATCCATTTCTCAAACCGTTGGCCCCATGGCGGTTTGTACCAGGGACTTCTGGTTTCCAAGTAAAATGATGAAACGTCTATTAGTAGAATAAGCTGGCAATGTCATGATTGTTTTTTGTTTAAATTTCTAAGATATTTATTATTTGCAGAGTTGATCGAATCAAATGATGTTGAAATTCCTTAGGTCCATTTTCTTAGTTGGATCCTAGAAGCTCATTTCTAAAATGTCCTACATGGGCATAATCTTCTAGATAGGGTAGTCATGGTGGTGAGCATGCATATAAACCTTGGTAGTCATGTACAAAGCATCTTTTTTTTTTAATATTTAACAGAACCTTGATCGAGGCTTTTTGAAAACCTCGATCGAGGGTTAAGTAAACCCTCAATCGAGGTTATGTTAAGACCTCGATCAAGGGATGAAAAAACAGAGAACTAGCCCTCTTATAGGAAAATCAATGTTTCTATGTGTCTTCTAAGGGTGTAAACGCTGCCATTCATGGCACACAACTGAGAAGAGTTCATACCGATAGATTCATTACCGAATCCTCTATTCATTGAGGTATCATGCATGCGTTTTGGCATTCATATGGTTTTTTTTTAATTACTTCTAAAACTTACACTTAGAAAAACCTGACAACAACTTCGAAGCAACTCAAAGAAAAATCTGCAGGGTAAAAAATACACATAGAAAAATTTCTAAAAAATACACAGCCCATACATTGATGCGTTGTCTTCAAAAGGGTATCTTTGGTTTTTCAATTTTTGAAAACAGTGAAAAAAGTTGGGATGGACACACATGTGTATAAAATGATGCTGAAATGTGGTCACTTTTGAAAAATAATAAATAATTGTATATTGTGAAATAAATTAACAAAAAAATATGCAGACCACAGTACATTTTGTGTAGATCATGCCCGTATATATATATATTTTAAATTATTAATGTAAGATTGAATTATTAGGGATGGACACGAGCCACTTATTAACTTCTTCAAATTTTAAAGGTCACACAGTTCATTAAATGCAAAATTTCACACATTAAATGACATCGATTTTTTTTTTTTAAATATCATTGGGAAGGCAACATAATATTCTACAATTTGTTTTTTTACTACAAGTTGAAATTCACATGGCATATATGTGTTTTGAGGGCTTCTATCTAGCACATGAGTAAAAAATCAGGTTTTCATCGCCAAACTTGGCCAAAAAGTGTTACCCACCTTCATGGAATCACCCTGTAGTGAACCATGGATGACTTTGGTCAACTATGTTTCACTTTAGTTTGAAAAAATAGTGAACAATGGTTGACTTTAGCGAGTCATGTTGGAATTTTTCTTTGGTATTGTCGTAATGTGGCATAACCCTTGACCCTTGATAACATCACAATGTGGCATAACCCTTGATGAATGCCAAATGTCACATTACTAATATGTTGCATCTTTGGTTTTGTTAGCATATCCCCGACACTATAGTGAACCATGGATGACTTTCGTCAACCATGTTTCACTTTAGTTTGACAATATGTCACTAATATTTGAACCATATTTCGCTTTACTTTGATAATATTAGTGAACCACATTGCCATAGTTCACAATGCAACATGATTTTTTTTTAACATCGAATATCATGATTATTAATGTGTCGTAACTTTGGTTGTGGGGGCATATACCAGACACGTAGTGAATCATGACTGACTTTGGTGAACCATGTTTGACTCTAGTTTGACCATAGTAAACCATGGTTGACTTTAGCGAGTCATGATTGACTTCAGTTAACCATGTTTGACTTTGATAACAATGCTTGAATTTTGTTTGACCATATGGTTAACCATGGTTGAATTTAGTGAGCCACGTGGCCATAATTCACAATGCAACATGAAATATTCTCAACATTGAATGTCATTTTATAAACATCACAATGTGACATAACCTTTGATGAACCCAGTTTTACTCTCCATGTCAACTTCTGTCCATAGTATATATTTACTCTTTATGTCAAGTTGTACATAAATTTAAATACAATAAAACTAAAATTATAAAATTTAAAATAAATTTTAAGAAAATGACTAACTTAATTAAGTTATATTTTAAAGTAAAGTATTCTAAAAAAACAAAGGAGTTTTAAGGCTCCATGTTAAGTTGTGTCCATAGTATATAATTACTCTCTATGTCGAGTTATTCATTATATTTTACAATATAGTATGTGCTTAATAAAATTAATGTGATTGTTGTTAGTATATATATTGTAACATTAGCTGATTTATGTTAATCTTATTTAGAATTAGGTTGGATTACATGATATTGTAACATTTATATTTGTTGATTTTATTAATCTTGTTAAGAATTATGTTGAATTACATGATATTGTAACATTTATATTTATTAACTTATAATGATTTAGTATTTTGTTAATAATCAACATTTATGTAAACTTTTTTAATATTACTATATGGTTAAAAATATAACATTATTATTTTTACAACAATATAATTTTATTTTTTTTGAACTATCATATTTACTCAATCACATTTACCCCTTTAATATTTCATGAATTAAAAAATAGATATTTTATTTTTTAATTAAAAATATGGAAATAATCCATCATATTTCTATTATTATTAATAGTATATTTGTATTTATTTTTACTATATTAATATGTTATAGTATGCTCTTCTTTATAAAATGTATAATATACAATATTTTTATTATTAAATTGTAATTTAATTATATAAAAACTTTTATCGAATTAAAATATATAATATAAAATATTTTTATTATTAAACTGTAATTTAATTATATAAAAACTTCCATCATTAACTTTATGTTCTTCTTTATAAAATATATAAACCCTAATTTAGATAATATACTAATTTTATTAGTTATTCTTTGGAATTATAATATATAATATTTTATGCTTTAAAATAAATTTAATTTTATAAATTATTCATAAATATAAATTCATATAATATACTAACTTTGTGAGTTGAATGTGGAGATCACCATCATGGATATTTAATTTGAAAAGATACTGTTACTGTACTTGTTTCTATTTAATTTGGAATGATAGTGTAGTTGTTTCTTATTAATATGATATTCTTGAATCTAAAAGGTTATATCTAAAAATAAAGAAGGCAATGCCAGAACGGGTACCTTAGGGAGATCCTCTGCTAGGTTGAATATCCAAGATCAACAAAGTTTGAAGGAGGTGTTGTTGATTTTCTACTATTTGTTATAGTAATTATTTTAAACCAGCATATGAAATTTTAAAGAGGATAATATAAACATGTAGCTTTACTCGCTATTTATCAATAAATAATAATTTCTTTATTGAAGGTGATCTAATATTATTTTTGCCTGGAGGTGTGAATTCTATTTGGGGTTTTCTAATTTTTTAATATTTTAGTATTGTTTCAAGGTTTAAATTGAACTGGCCAAGTAATAATAACTTCAAACTTATAATCTCATTCTTAAAATTATAATTTCATTTATTAACTTTTATCCAAATATTACATTCTTATGATTTAAAATTATAATTTATTAAATCAATACGTTCCTTTTTGCTTTTAAAATTATAATTTATTAAATCAATAGGTTCCTTTTTGTTTGTTGTTTTGAGTCTCTGTTGCGTCGTGACTGTTGGTAAGACAATAATTTTGAGATATTAAAATTAATTATTTAGTTCTGCATAAATATATTATAATATTATTTATCAAAATAATAACAATTTGACTGTGAACTTCAACTACCGAATTCATTTTTAATATTACGATGAAGTTCGGAAGATTTATGGGATTTTTATCCATTATAGTGACCAGTATTAGGGAAAAATCTTAGTGATCACTAAGAAGGTATTGGGGCAAAATCTTAGACCAAGGTCGCAAGGTGATATTACAACATATGTATACATCTACTTTAGTGTCAACGCAAATTTTTCTATGTTGTGATTAATCATATGACCGCAGTAAAACAAATAACATGGAGGCTAAGGCCTTGATTATTAGTGAAATACAATTTTATTATTCATAAATTAATATATATTTTTTAATAATTTATGCATTGGATTGTGTTTAATATTTCAAAAGGCAATGTGATTATCTATATTAGATTGATTTTACTTTTTTGAAATGTAATTGAAGGCTATTCTTAAACTAAGGGGGGCTATGTAAGTAGGCTACTCATATTATATTGTCTTCATTATCTTAAATGCAATTTAGCTATCCTTAAACTAAGCGACAGGAACTAACTACTACGTAGCACTTGTTTAGATATGTGTTCAATTATATACCATAGTTCTTTACCTCATAAAAATTATTTTAAAAATATTTCAGTTACAAAATAGTCATGAACATAAAGTCTTATTTTAAATATATTTCAAGTCTTATTATCTGTGCCGCAGGCAGGGTTATTATGCATTCGGTATGCATTGACTATATATTAGTTAGCTTTGACTTAAACTATTTTTTACATTCGTCAATGTTCAACATTATCGTTGATTTATTATATTTTTTAATATTTATTTAAATTAATTTATTTTGCATTTTATTGGTTCATGTCTTATTTTGAAATGATTACATTGAGATCATATCTGGCAGGGGTACAAGTACAAAAATGATGTCAACATCTACAGCACGCAAGGTTATGGAGTAAGCTAGCTGTGGAGCAATCCTCCCTCATTGGACGGAGGAGGAGCAAAGTTAGCGTTGACTTTGCTCCTCCTCCGTCCGATGGAGGGAGTTTTGCTCCACAGCTAGCTCACTCCCAAGGTTATTATGCAATAGTTATGAAGTTGACTCTGTATTAATTATGCAGTAGTTACAAAGTACTCCGTATTAATCATACTTTGACACTAAATATTAAGTACTCCATTAATCATACTTTGACACTAAGAGATAAACAATATAAACATAAATATTCATTTTTATAAATATAATATAACTATAACCATCTCTATAAACATAAATATTAAGTACTCTGTATTAATAATACTTTGACACTATGAGATAAACATTATAAACATAAATATTTATTTTTATAAATATAATATAACGATCATCTCTCCTTTAATTAGGTTACACATTAAGTAACGTTTTATTTTGTAATCATTTAGTTGGTCCCATTCTGATATATCATAGAGTAATAAATATAGACTTTATTTGTAATAAATATTATCTTTATTGCATGACTGTCAGGGGTTAAATTTGACGGGAGTATACCCGTATTTAGGTTTTTTACCCGTCAAATACGGGTGAATATGGAAAAAACCCGTCATCTAAGAAGGGCATTTT
>LPNX010779744.1:557548-604354 GCA_001517045.1 Pseudotsuga menziesii
TGAAATCGTGTTATTTTACTGTTGAAACAGATTTCTATTGTTGAAATTGTGTTTTTTTCTTGCTGAAATAGATTTAATGTTTTGAATACACTTAATATCTTCTTTAATTTTAAATTGGGCTGCCCTTTTGCAGGGCTGTAACAGCCCATTTGCAGCCCCATTATCCTGCCGCTTCAAGTCTGCATTCGTTGCAGACTGTCCTCCTTGGACAACTACCTAATACATGCAATAATAAACGTCATAAATATCAAAAGAGGATTAGCAAATGATGCATTAAAATACTGTTAATGAAAGCACAAATTTTGGCACTGTTTTGCACACCCTAAATAACACATCAGAATTGCCTTATTTGCTAGAAGAAAAAGTTCAATTTCAAGTTGGCTTGATATACAATTGAATGAGATTGGTTACTGTTTGATTACTCCATTCTATCAGGTGATCACCTTGTTACATACTGTTGTACATACTGTCATAAGCAGATTGCCTACTGCTGCAGATTGTGGTTATGAATATTCGTAGGCTTGTTATTGGTGAATGAATAAAGTATTTTTCATCTACTTGGATACTTGCTGCTGTCATTTTTTTGACGGGTAAACATAAATATTAAACGTCATAGGAAGGGTAGTTTCAAAAGAAACCCGTCACATAAAAATTGCTTGACGGGTAAGGGTGCCCGTCAAATTTAACCCCTGATGACTGTTATCCACACACGAGGTTGCATTATTGACGATTGCATCCCAGTCCACATAAAGGTACAAGTTACAACAACCAGATCAAAAGTTGATTTCATTATTTCAATTTATACATTCATATTATTTCAATTTATACATTCATATAAAAATAATGGAAAATAATACAATACAATTGCACATAGCGGTAATTGGAATATCTTGGATTTTGTACTAGCCAATTTTAATATATTCTAATGATTTATTGATTATATTTTTTTTAATATTATTTTAATAATTATAATTTATTATCCTTGCCGTAGGGAAGTTATTATGTAATGGATAAGGCATTGATCATATATAAATCACATTTTCACCAAAATTTATGCAACCTCTTGTAATGTAATGATTATAATTTAATTTTGTATTTTTATAAATATAAAATAAATTTATTATCTGTTATATGATTCGTCCACATCTTATTTTGTAATCATTGTATTATTAATATCAACTTTATTTAAACATAAAATAAATATAATTATTTGTTATATGATTCGTCTACATCTTATTATGAAATCATTGTATCATTAATATCAATTTTATTGCATGTTGCATGTGTACGTGGAGAATTTTGCTAAAACTACTAAACTTGGCAAGGAAAATGATAGCTGCCAATAGCCGATATCAAAAAGATAATTACGCCCAGGTGTTGATAGACAAGGAAAGTATGGTTACAGAATATGGAATTCAAGTGTGGATATTTGGAGAGTTGAGTCTTCTTCCCCAATGCGTTAGGAGAGCGAGAGAGGAAGTCATGGTCATTTCAGTTTATAATGGAAACAACAAACAATGTTAGATAATGGATAGCAGTCACTAAAAGAGGATCCCAACCAGTCACTAAAAGACCTGCTGAAATTTCCCTTAGACGGGATTGCTCCGGAGGCAAACTCATGGCAAATTTCTTTAACATATCTACTTCAAACCTATTTGTTGAAAATACATAGATGTAATTAGTTACTATGTTCGTGGAGAATGAAGATAACAGACCCAATGCAAAATAATAAAGAACGTCACTACAAATTCAGAGTGAATTGATGTAACTACACAAAATTGATGACAAAACTGCAAATCACCTCAGAGAAAGCATATTCATGGTGTGCTAAGCTCTCTGCAAAATGATGGAATAGCCTACGTGAATTGAAATTGATGTAACTACACAAAATTGATGAGAAAACTGCAAATCACCTCAGAGAAAGCATATTCATGCTGTGCTAAGCTCTCTGCAAAATGATGGAATAGCCTATGTGAATTGAAATTGATGTAACTACACAAAATTGATGAGAAAACTGCAAATCACCTCAGAGAAAGTGTATTCATGCTGTGCTAAGCTCTGCAAAATGATGGAATAGCTACTAACTGTAAATTTACGCGGGCAAACTAAATTTTAAACAGCAAAAGAAAGATACAGGGAGATTCAAAACCTGGACTCATGTAACTCCGTTTGCTGAGCATTTGCATGATAGGCGTGTGTGTGACGGGCCTTGGATGTTGGTGGTAGTGTGCATGGTCAAATGTTGGTGTTGTGTGGTAGGTTGCATGTAAACAATCAACCTTGTAGCAGAGACACTGCCCTGTTTTGATCCATCTAGCTTCATTTTATCCAGATCGTTCTCTTCTTCATCTACCTTTGATTCCTTTGCTCAATTTTTTGCTTGTGCTAGAGAAACATGATCGCTATATCATGTATGTTTGGCTTGGCTCTTATTTCAATTAGTTGTGCAAAGAGCCTCACATTCTACGAAAGTGGAAACATGTTTTATCCCAGCTTCAGAGAAACCTTGTAGGAGCGAAGGATACCATTGTTGTCCAATCTCAAGAACCTGTGCTCGTTGTCATTATAGATAGGAACCATAGCCTACTGATTTAGTTCCACCAAGAAACCAGCGGAGGTAGCACATGTCGCATTAAAATTTGTTGAAAGCAATTTTCACCGTGCAAATTCAAGAGATTTTAAATTTTGAGTTGCAAACTTGTTAAATAAAATCAACTTCACCGTAAAATGCTAAATTTATCGTTATGTTCCTTCAAACACCTTCAATCTCATGACATATCGATCGAAATGCTCACATTTAAATGCAAATTCAACATCATGAACTTTCTGGGAGGAAATCAAACAAATGTCTTAATGAGTAAAAAATTACCTAGAAAATGACGTCTGCATTATTTCATGCCAAACGAAATCATATTGAATGCCAAATCCCTCAGAAATGGGCCCTTGAGAGCCGAAAACGAATCAAATATACAAGATTTTTCATAATGCACTTAACATAGCTACTCATCTAGTGCATTTTCTATGCGATCTGCCAACATTTTTCCTTCGATCGCATGCGTTCCCTTCGGCTTTCTTGCAAATAGCTCCAAGATTCATGTCCAAAGCCCCAGCTTAGAATTGCATGTGAAATGCCACTTTTATTAGCAATAAATTTCTGGAAAGTCCTGAAAATCCATTGGTTGAAAATACATAATCCATTTGTTGAAAATACATAGATGTAATTAGTGACTATGTTCATGGAGAATGAAGGATAATAAACCCACTGCAAAATCATAAATAACGGCACTGCAAATTAAAAGTGAATTGATGTAACTACACAAAATTGATGAGAAAACTGTAAATCACCTCAAAGTAAGTGTATTCATGATGTGCTAAGCTCTGCAAAATGATGGAATAGCCTACTCATTACGAAAATAGACTCCATGGGTACAATTTTCACGAGTTTTTGAGCCGGTTAATGTAAAACCAACACTTTCTAAACTTCGAAATAGAACTGATATTGAATCACAAACGCCTAGCTCGAGATTGCCAAATGTTATAGCCCCAAGACTACCAAATGTTATGAACTTCGAAATCGAACTGATATTGAATCGTAGACACCTAGCCCCGAGACTGCCAAATGTTATGAACTTCGAAATCCAACTGATATTGAATCACAGACGCCTAGCCCCGGTACTGCCAAATGTTATGGACTTTGAAATGCAACTGATATTGAATCACAAACACCTAGCCCCAGGATTGCCAAATGTTATGGATTTATTCTTTATAAACTAACTGCTTGCAATGAAAGACATAGGAGAGCGTTAACGTGGATCGACGCGTGCAGGAATTATTTTGATGTGGTTCGATGTTAACAAATCGTATTGAGAGATGCTTACTAGGATATCTTAAAAATTGAATTAAATCGTTTTAAGTTTTCTTTTCGGCAGAATGTTGAATTTTTTATTCATATTTAAATTTAAACTTTAAAAAAGGTTTGCAATATTTAAGGTTACTTGGGTGTAATTATACCATTAAATTAATTTGTAAGACTTAAGAAAAAGATCTCACACCTAATTAGAAATTAGTTTATTACTAGCATACCCCCAAAGCTGGTAAATAAGCTGGTAAATGAAACACCGAAAATAACTTCCATATGTTGCAAATTTGAGAGAAAGTTGTATGTAGATAATGTAAGTTTTTTTTATGAAAACATAAAAGAATTAAGCAAAACTTACCATATCTTTGAGAATTTGAAGTCGTTGCTGAGAGATAATCAAGAATTGCCAATGAGCTATTTGTGTTTGATCTAACGCCAACTTTGAGATTATAGAGAGCTAGCAACCAGTTTGAGATTATGATAGGAATTCAAACAAACTAAAGTAATGTAGAATGCCATAAAACATTTGGAAGGATTTTTTTAAGGTATATGTAGGGTTGAGTTTGCCACCGATGAGTTAGGAAACAACAAATTTGCAGGAGACTCTCCACTTGAGTCATGCAATTTCATTCTATTTTACTCAAGAGTATATGACATTTCAGTTAAGCACATACTAATTTGTAAGCCTTTGAAGTTGCGCTAGTTGTCTGTATCCAATTCAAATGTAAACACTAGTGAACCCAGATGGGAGCAGGTGGAATTTGAGTTTGTTGGCATGGCTTTTTGAAGCGTTGTTTACTTCACTTCCTTATGCTTCAGTCATCGCCTCTGGTTTCGGCGAGGAGTGTGCTCAGGTCTTTACAGTATAATTTGCTGAGGTCTTTATGGTATGATTTTCCTCATCGACAATTCTTGATGATCTGTCAACAATTGCTTCAAATTCTCAAATGAAATGGTAAGTTTTGATTAATTATTTTATGTTTTCATCACAAAAACTTATATTATCTACATACAACTTTCTCTCAATTTTGCAACTTATCGAAGTTATCTTCGGTATTTCATTTCCCCTTCTTGGGGTATGCTAGCAGAGAGTATTTTTACGCCGAAGGTGTTTTTAAGGGGGTTGTTCTTAACATGGCTTCCATCATATTTTAGGGGCCTATGAGAAGACGCCCCTTGTCCTCTATCTGCAGCGTATCAACGCATTCCACCAATCACTCTGATCTCTTCGTTGACGTAGTCCAAGAGAACCAAGAACCAATTTCGTGTTGGCAAAGATGCTGGAGAAGATGTGGAACATCTGACGCAAAGTGGACGAAAGGATAAATATTGTTCTCTGCAGTGTTCATTGTCTCCTGCAATAGGAAACATGGAAGTCTACTGCTACTGGCTACATAACCGGTCTGGCTTTGCTTTGCTTCTTTCAGGGTAGGTAAACCAACAATTCCTTTTCCTCTTCCCTAGCTGCCTCTGTTTCTTACTCTGGTGCTACGTTCGGTATTGGTGCTAACCTTGGCTGCCACTTTTACTGCTACCTCCACCACTTGATCATTCACTAGCTTTGGATCATTTACTGAGACACAGTCAATCGTAGAAAATGCAATTAATGCTCGATCTTGGTTGTAGCCATGAGAATATCAATATGCTACAGATATTGTGTCGATAAACCGTGGCATGTTGCACAGGATTTGTCAAAGGAATTATCAAAAAACCATGAAAGTGAAGTGAGAAAGAAACTTGCATAAATAAATATATCTGCAAGCAGTTTGACCAGTTTCATAACTGATAATAAGGCGATAGAATAAGTAAAACTAGATACTAGTAGTCAATATCAAAGGTGTTGTAGATGTGAGTTGCATGCTTTCTATTGCAAACTTAACCAGTAGGACAGAGAGCACCAAAATACCAAAGCATACAATGGCAGAAAATGCACCCATTATATGTACTCAAAATTGAAGGGAATTTGTTGTGCAGATGGAACTTGACAACTAGTGCAACTCGTCCCAATCCAAAAGGATCTTATCACCATGGGAACATCACCATTAGTTAAACAATTAATCTTGCAAACTCATCTCCCATCATCAGTGGAAAACAACGCTATGTAGTGAATATAATTTCTTACATGCGTCCCAACAAGTCATTGCAGCTTGCAGATTACTACAGCATTGGTGGAGTGTACAATGTGGGAGAAATTGTTGATAGTCGCAATGGTGGATCTCGATTTATGCAGACTGCTCTGCTGTTTGTGGAATATCGGACTTTCATTGAACTTCTGTTCCAGATCTACGAAAACACTGTCCAGTCGTGGCATTTGGATGGATATCCTTCTTTCTAGTAGGGTAAATTCTAATTTCCAATGCATGAAGTATTTGTTTGTAGATATAATTTGTTCAAAGTCTCAATGGGGTCTTGGTTTCACGGTTGATATTTACCTTACATGATTCCATTAGGCACTAGCTATAATAGCTAAAATAATTTGTATAGAAAATGTGGCAAAAACTAACTTTAAAAAATTCATTTGGTCTATAGAATGGATGGAGGTGATTGGACACCTACAAGTAGGAAGAGATACAATCTCTTTGATGCAGTTTCTGGCTGCACAACCCAGGTGGGAAAAACTCATATTCTTAAATTCTTAGATTAGATAAATGTACATTGTTAACCATGCCAATTCACCATAGCCATTTCAACTAATAATATTATAACTATGTTTGAATATCATTACAGGTGTATCCATAATCATGGAGTGTTGTGCTTTTAACTATTGATAACACAGGAATGTGGAACTTGAGGTCAGAAGCATGGGCATGCCAATACTTGGGTCAGCAAACCTACGGTAGAGTGAAGTCTCCAGTGAGATCAGAGAGAGATGAATATGATATACCTCACAATGCTATCCCTATGGGAAGGCTAGGGGCCGTCAACATGTCCATCCTCAATAATCCTTCCCTCTCTCGCTGAATAAGATCACATGAGTTTTTTCATTGATTCTTTGCATCTTTCTTTGTCTCTTTGTCACAATAGTGTGACTCAAGAATGATTAGTTATCTAAATATTTAATTTTCTTCGCTATCAAATTATTCTTGTTAAATATTTAATTTCTTGATCTCGCTGGGCAAGAAATTTTGATTCCTGTGGATACGAAAAGGATGTCTGCCTTGTTTAATTAAAAAGCAAAAAACAAATATGTTGTGTTTTGATGTGAAAACCATCTTTCATGGATTTTATATATAATCCTTGTTCACTACCAAAGTGAAGTTGTACCAACAACTATATTAAATATATTGTTTATTTCTACTTTTTTCATTGAAATTTTATGTAATCCATGAAGTAAATATGCTTCCTTTGTGTTGACATAGTCATCTTCTTTACTATATTATTATAAAAGAAGAATATAGTGTTGTCATAATGATCTTCTTTACTACATTATTATTATTATGGCAATCTTCTAGAAAACAAATCATTATGCCAACCCCCATATGCTTTTCATTTGCACGTATTAGTATGCACACAACTCATCCAAAGAATCTTCATGTTGTGAAAAACAATAGTAACGAGGTTGCAAGAAGGGTTTGACTATTACCATAAGCCTATGCTATGCAACATATACATGATAACAAATTGATACACTAGCATTACTCCCCTTCTTCCTTAATCCTCTAACACATGCAATTAAGCATTGTACTATCACCAGCCTTAGTGATGCATGTGGGTTTATTTGGCTTGGAATTGGGATATGACCTGAATTATTTTCCCTTTTCCTATAATGTAGCTCCTCCAATTGCGAGTGGTGGGCATGTGGGTTTACTAGGGTTGGATTTAGGAAAGCGGTCGATGGCATTGGCATTCTGTTGGTTGCAAAGTCTATCAAGAAATCAAGAAGAAGGATGGCTACATAGGTGCACTATCATTAAAGGAGTGGATGTTGCATCTTTTGTGAGCTTGGGAAGGTGAACAAAGGTGTGAATCAGTGTAAGAGGGAGACAATAGAAGCATAATATAGTATAATGATTTCAACCATTTATTAGAATAAATGCAAAGATGATTTTGGTTGCAACATTCATAAAAAAAAAATTGTGTTAAGGATACTTGTGCTTTTGACACAACAAAGGATGATATTGGTGATTCAGGGACAAGAGACATGACAGAAATGACAGGGGGCGGCCGTTCAGTTGCTTGTGATACTAGGGCCGAGGGGTCAAAAATTGGTTCGTTCTGCAGGTCACTGAATGATCCACTCTACACAGGTGTGGGCGAGTTGCTGGATAGGTAGGGGGCCATTCACGAAACCTCAGTATAACTCTCCTTTCATTTGATCCCAATATGGGACCATTCACTTTGGTCCCACTTTTTTCCAGAATCAATAAATAATTGGAAGTAATTCATAATATATATACCTCAGTCAGATAGATAAGGAAACACGTTGGGAAGGAGGGAGTGGATCTATCTATTTGCATGCCGAATCCGTAAATATGAAGAGCATGCCGCAAAAATATGATGTCCGGTCCGTCCTTCCTTTCCAGGACGCAAATATAAGTACCTAGCCCATCATGGTGAACCTCTCCTTGCGATCGGGATGAGGCAGGTGCCTCCCAGCCGGCCGATCGAATCGGAGTTTCATCAGGTAGCCACCAACCTACAATTATCCCCACCCAAACTCCCGTGCTTGGTGGATAGGAAGCGAACAAAGGTACACTCGACGTCTCTTTTGCCGCGGATTGGGATTGCTCGCCAACTGGGTCAGATCGGAGCAACTTTGTATGGAAACATATTACCCATCTTATGACTATTGGGGACAACGGACAGAACGACCTCTCGATCTACTGCAGCCCAGGACGTCGTCTTGCTCGATCTACTGCAGCCATAGGACGTTGTCTGGGCCACCCAAGAGCCATAGCGAGTTGTTGTTCCCATTTCCATAGGTTGTTATTTAGATTTTTGTTCTTGATACCGGAAAGACCCAGCTAGATGATATATCGTCTGCTGGTTGGTAGTGGGAGGGATCTTAGTACCTGCATACCCGAAAGGAATGAGGGTGGGCGCTAGTCCGAACAAACAATAATTTTTTTCCTTGCTCTCTCGTAGCAACGAGAAATGAGTCTATATATCTTCCTAGATTTGGTAGGTATATTTTCCTCGACGCAATCCACAAACTCAAATTCCATCCCATCCTTGATGAATAAGTCGGACCACTTAGCAGTGCGGAATGGAGTTTCTCGTGGATCTTCGAATCAATCTATAGTTCCGGGGGAAGGGATACATACATACCAAAAGGTTCGAACATAATTCGTGTGTGGTAATGAAAAGCTTTGTGAAATGGGTCTTCAAGTTTTGTGGTTGGTCAATCATAGGGAAGTTCTAAAAAACTATATAGAAAATCGATAAATTATATACCCATCAAGTGTGATAATTGAACCAGGTGTGTGTGTGTGATTGCCATAGTTCTTCGGACATAAAGGGAGTGAAAGGTTACGCAACAACTTTTTTAGAAGCATTATCCCTCCTGGTTTATGACTTCATTGGCTCGTTAACCGAACGTTCTGTTTTCCGCTTCGTATCCTCTCGCAACAGTAGAAACAACCATTGGGAAGCGAATAATTACATAGATAAAGCGGTAGAAGCGCTTTTCCACACGTTAATACACCCGCTTCTCGACACGGTCTGGACTAGAAAAGCTATGAAAATTGGTGAGTGAGACGGCACCCTCGCACCACCACCCAGAGCACCTGATAGCACGGGAAACAAACACTTTTTATTCTCTAGAGTCCCACCCACATTTGATCGAGATCGAGACCTAGTAATTGCGGATTTAATAAGTCGTTGGGGACTTGGTGCCTATTTCATTTCGAGAATAACCATCCGCGCCTGCCTACCTATTGAATATATCTCGGGCGGGGGGAGGGCGAGGTGTCTGCAGTTTGATTTCGAACGAACACAGCTTTGCAATCTCTATCCATCCTGTCGTGTCAAGCTCGTCGGTCACCTCTTTCCGACTATAAAAAAAAATCGTCTGTCAACCCACTGATTAGTTGGAATTAATATTGTGTTTAGGATACCTACCTATGTCACAGAGGACACTACCTTTTACCTTGGAGAGGTCTATCAAACCTAAATTCTTGGGAATGCATGAAATCGGGTGTACAAAGCTCGGTCATCGTATCACTTCTCGGTATAACACTATCTAGATGGTAAAAAAAACCATATGAAGAGTCGAGTGAGAGACTCATTCGCTTTGGTTATCACACGACTTAGTGGTCGAAACAAACCCGTTTTATTCTATATCCAACCTATTTCCATAGTCAAAATCCCATTCTTTAAAACCTCAGAAACAACCAGAAAGCACACGTGCTACCCCACCTATTTTTTATACAAACCCGGTAGCCCATCTCCGCCCCCGGTGGAAAGCCATGTTAAACCAATGGATGGACGACGTGACGAAACAAACCTAGGAACAACCACCAGAAAGATTTTCTATTTGCACATAGTTCCAACTGGGATAGAGAAATCCCACCCTAGACATGCAAATCTTCTTACTTCGTGATAGGAATCTCCTCACTCACACATAACGTAGTAGTGGGGGATGGATGATTTTGCCCGTGCCTTAATTAATTTTTCTGTTAACTAAGTAGATCGAATGGAAGGGTAGTTACTGCTAAGTTGAAGCACCCATAGATAGTCTTCACTTAGATCCATGCATGCGCCTGTATTCCTCTTTCTCAGCAAAAAAACAAAAGCTGGCGGGTTAAGGAAAGGATGATTGGTAACGCAGATGAGTTTGTTAGAAAACCACCTGTGGGGTGGGTAGTGTAACCCCATAATATAGAGCTCCTCATCACTGAATCTCTCCGCCGAGAACAAGGGGAGTTATCCCTAGCTTCCCCCATTCCATATAGATGTGGTGACCCCGCTATTGAATCGAGTAATTCACTTGGTTGTTATCAGGGGAAAGGATTCGCTTCCTCTCCCTTTTGTCAAGCGAGCATTACTTTTTCAATCTATTTATTTTCATTTATTATGTGCTAGCTGGTAATCCTTTTATGCTAGACATGGAAGCAAGGTTAATGGAAGCAAGGTATGAATTGGCTCTCTTTTATTGCACTTATCATCTCTATTGACAACCAACAGAGGAAGCGAGAATATGATAATCTCGGGGGATTCCAATCTTCAACAACTCCTTAATACAACAGATTTTGGATGTCCTACCCTAAGGAAACCCAACTATTTAATAAAAACTTTGTTTGATGGCATGGCAGAGGGCTACGAGGAAAAAACCTCTCTATCGGACATAAGTGGGCCACTACCTCATGCATTTTGATTTCTAAACTTTGGATTTTCACTTTAGTGTGGCACTGGACCTTACAAAAAAAAGACCTAATGAGCTTGCCTAATTCTTTGTCGAGGCAACACCTCTCTCAGGGAAGCCTTTAACTCAGTGGGGATATTGCTAAGCATCCTATAACTGCTCTTCCTTCTCTTCAACTAGCCTTTCGGGAATATACGGCTTACCTAGCCCCTACCCTATATCTATATATGGTAGTTGGATGGGGGCGGCCAAGCCATATATATTTTTATATTTAGATATTGGTGGGAAACCTACTCGTGGATAGAGAATTTATGGTGGGGGATCCGTGTATTACCTAGAGAGAGAGGCAGGAGATAGGTGAGCCTAGTTAGTTTTTGGCTAGGGAAACTAAAGTACCCTCCTATCCATATGGGGTTAGGAAAGCTATTCTCGGCAGGAAGGCAGGCTGTATTGATGGCAGGAAGGATAGCAGGCTTTATTACATTGCTTTATTACTTTATTGCAGGCTGATTTGATGGCTTGATGGCTTAATGGATGGATTGATGTATGGATGGACGTATGGATTCATGGGAATTCATCAATGGAAGCACTTGGGGTTCAATTAATAATTGAGAACTTTATAGCTATTGGAAGTTGTTTCATCATCTCTTCCTATTGACTTGAGACCATGGAAGGAACCCTCCCTCCATGACCTCTCTTTAGCCTTGAACGAACACAAGGACACCCTATGTTCTAAAAAGTTGGAATTGGTGGATGACACATGTGAGGCCATCCCTAATGCCACAATTGAGGAAGAGATGGTTCCTAATTGAACAACATGAGGACTTGTAATCATAAGAATTCCATGGACATGAAAATCAATAATTTTCTTTTCAAGTTTAATATGTTTTGTCACGTTTTTCTTTTCTTAAGCAATATGTAACATTGTACAATTGCCAAGCATATGGACATTGGAGCAAGGAAGACATACCTTGTGGAAACATGGATATGTAGTTTTACATTTTGGATATTTGGTTATGACTGTGCCCATAATATTTTTGTATTACAAAATTGTTTAATTCAAGTACAACATTTTCTAATATAAATTATACGTGTTATTGTGAAACAAAACCATGAAAGAATATTAAAAAGAAGAAGGGAAATTAACTCTTTTATAATTATACACACAATTTCAACTCATAGGATTTGATCCATTTCAAATATTCTTCATTTTCACCAAATTATTTCATAAGATTATTGCCAATTGGATGTCTATACTATTTCAATATCCTTCCTTTTGAAACTCATAACTTTTAATTCTTCCATGTGAAGTAATTTTTTTAAAGATGTGGAATGGAGTAGCATCGCTTGTACACTAACACTTAGGCATGAAAGAGTTGCACCATTTGTATATTGACACTTGTGTGAATGCAACATCCAACCAACCATCAAACAACCAAGTGAAATTCAATAGATTATATCATTGCTTCTTGTCAACTTAAGACATATTTATAGAGATTGCTTACTTCATCTACCCACCAATGTTGCTTATATTATCTACGTACACACAACTTTCTCTCTTTTTTGTAACATATTGAAGTTCTCTTCGACATTTCATTTCCCCATTTTGGGGGTACGCTACTATTTGTTCATGAGAGCAGGTAAATCCATTCCTACATCATATATTTACATCACATTGATAAGATGGCACTACTTTGTTGGGTTCAACCAACAACTTCTCCATGCGAGTTTAACATATTCATAATGGTATAGGTAGGCTTCACACCTACACAATGGTTTAAAGAGGTTATGTAGTTATAGACTTCAAGAAGTAATAAGACTCCTTTCTAAAAGTTTTTGTCCTTATCTCTATGTCAAAATTTGGTACAATTGATTGTTCTTTGTAATTGTTTGCAACAATAGTAAGATTTGAAGGATAACCATTTTTTTGGCCTCGAGATAATTTTGAGATTAAAAAGAAATAATGATGGCTCATAGCATTTAACATGAGCAATATTCACAATATTTTAATTGCCCATATTACTTATATTATTTTAACCACTTTTAGTTTTATAAGAATTACAAGTAATGTTTATATTATTTTAACTACTTTTACTTTTTATAAGAATTACAAGTAATATTTTATTTGGTAATATATTTTCAAATGTTAAAATAATAATGGGAATAAATTTATAAAAATAAACCAAAGTCAAAAAAGGATCGATTAGATAAATAAAGTTAAATTTAGTTATGAAGTTTAAAATCTAATAAAGTATCGAGTAAATCTTGATCTCAAGTTTTACCATGATTTATAATTATTTATAAAGAGGTGTTCAATGACATATTTATCTAGATCTTTAATGACACACACATATGTCTGTGTGTTATACAGACATTTTAATTAAAATTGGACGATTATATTTAAAAAAAAATTATGATGTTTTTATTATTAATGAAATGTAATTTGATTATTTTTAAATTAATACATTATTATAATAATCTATGCATAACATTGTATGTTATAATTTAAAATGCAATATGATTAGAAAAATAATTAAAGTCTATTCTTTTAAACTAATCTAGACTATGTAATTAAGTTATTTATATTACATTTTCTTAATGTTCTTGAAATGCAATTTAGATATCCTTAAACTCCAGGGACTAGCTATAATGTAACACTTGTTTATATTGGTGTTATATGTAATTTATTTACAAATTTATAATTGATTTATATTGTTGTTATATGATATAATTGGTTTATACTATTTAATTAATTTTTCATTATTATTTTATATAATTATATTAATTTATATATTTTCAATAAAATTTTAAAAACTTTTACTAATAAAAATTAATATTCTAAATATAATAATAATGATTCCAAATATAAAACTCAAATAAATTTATTTAATAATTTTCAAATATAAAACTTAAATAAATTTATTTAATAACTTTTAAATACCAATGTCAATATCTTAAAGAAAGTGATAAAGTCTACTATATGTTTTTATTTGTTTGTTGGATAATCTTGTTATTATTATATTTAATTAAACATTTTTATAAGAGATGGGAATTATGAGGTATATTATAATTGTTTTTATTTTTAAATTAATTTAATTGGAATTCTTACAGTTCATGTTAGTCTTTGTCTTCTCCTTTTGCAAGTGTTCTCCAAATTAAGAGAAATGGATCCAAACAACTTGCAAAGTTTATTATGGATAAAATTTAATTTGATTTTTTCTTAATTATTTTTGTTGTTGATATATAACAATCTAATTTTGATAAAAAATTGAATATAATATTTATAAAGTTTTTGTTAATTTTTTATAAAAACTTTTAATATTGGTGATATTTTGATATTTTTAAAAATTTAATTTAAAAATTTGTTAATTAAGTATGTTATTGATATACACAAATGCAACCCTAATTAAAATTGGAAGACAATATAATTTATGATTTTTTACAATGTTCTTAATTATTAGTGAAATGTAATTTGACTATTCCTAAATTACTACATTTATTTTAATAATCTATACATTACATTATATTTAATAGTTTGAAATGTGTTGTGACTACTAATATTAGATTGCTCTTTTGCTTTGTGGAAATTGAATTGAAGACTATTCTTAAATTGAAGCAAAAGCAAGACTACTATGTAATTAGACTATATGTTTTCATTTTCTTGAAATACAATTTGGCTATCCCTAAACTAAGCGGCAGGGACTAGCTACTATGTAAGACTTGTTTTAATTATATTTCAGTTACAAAATAGTCATGATACGAAAATTCATATTCAATGTATTGTTTTTTTTACGTATTTCAATTCTCCAAGAAGACTGATGATCCTGAATCTAGATGGATATCAATTGACAAACTATATATAGAGTTTAATTTTTACTTGATATACTAAACATATGTTGTCAAGATACATGCTTAACTTTTAAATTCTTCAATGCGGCGCAAGATATTCCTTAAAATATTTTAAGTTTCAATCACAAATTTGAGCCCAAACTCCAATTAAAGAATCATCGCAAGGAAACAAAGTCAAAAGTTATTTACAAATAGTATCATCAAAAGGATGGAGGTTAAAATCATTTCGTAGTGTGACATAACCCTTAACCCTTGTCGCAATGTGACATAACCCTTGATGAACACTAAATGCAACATTACCCTTGATAAACATAACAATGTGACATAACCATTGATGAACTCCAAATTTCACATTATAAATGTGTTGTGTCTTTGGTTGTGTCGGCATATATTGTATATTATAACGAACCATCAAGTATGTTCAACTTAAGGTTGATAAAAGCCAACCATTGTTGACTTTAGTAAGTCACGTTTGAATTTATTATGCATCACATCATGGGCATTGATGCAATGCGATATAAGCCTTTACCCTTGTCACAATTTGACATAACCCTTAACCCTTGTCGTAATGTGACATAACACCTAATAAACACCAAATGAAACATAACCCTTGACAAACATCACAATGCTACATAGCCATTGATGAATATCGAATGTCACATTATTAATGTGTTGTATCTTTGGTTATGTCGGCATATACTAGACATTCTAGCGAACCATGACTGGCTTTGGTTAACTATGTTTGACTTTAGGTTAAGAATAATCAACCATGGTTGACTTTAGCGGGTCATGTTTGAGTCTCTTATGCATCACATCTTGGGAATTGTCGTAAACATGGAATGAAACATAACCCTTGATAAACATCACAATGTGAGATAACCATTGGTGAACATCGAATGTCACATTATTAGTGTGTTGTATCTTTGGTTATGTTAGCATATACTGGACATTGTAGCAAACCATGGCTAGCTTTGGCAAACTATGTTTCACTTTAGGTCAAGAATAGTCAACCATGGTTCACTTTAACGGGTCATGTTTGAATCTCTTATGCATCACATCTTGGGTATTATCGTAATGTGGCATAACCATTGGCCCTTGTTGTAATGTGACATAACCCTTGATGAATGTTGAATGAAATATAACCCTTGATAGACATGAAAATATGACATAAACCTTGATTAACACCAAATGTCACATTATTAATGTGTTGCATATTTGGTTGTACCAGCATATACCAAGCATTGTAGCAAACCATGGCTAATTTTGGTCAACCATGTTTCACTTTAGTTTTACAATAATAGTGAACAACATGGCCATAGTTCACAATGCAACATAAAAAAATTTGAACATTGAATGTGACACATTATCAATGTGTCACATCATGGGAATTGTCACAATGCAATAAAACCCTTGACCAATGTTACAATGTGACATAACACAAGTAATAAACACCAAAGAGAATGTAACCCTTGATAAATATCACAATGTGACATAACCCTTGATTAACACCGAATGTGAGACATTATTAATGTGTCACATCTTTGGTTGTGTCAACATGTAGCGTACACTATAGTGAACCATGGTTGACTTTGGTCAACTATGTTTCACTTTAGTTTGACTAAATAATGAACAATGGTTGAATTTAGCTAGTCATGTTGGAATTTATCTTTGGCATTGTTGTAATGTGGCATAACCCTTAACCCTTGATACATCACAATGCAACATAACCCTTGATGAACGCCAAATGTCACATTATTAATATGTTGCATCTTTGGTTGTGTCAGCATATCCCCGACACTGTAGTGAACCATGGATGAATTTTGTGAACCATGTTTCACTTTAGTTTGACAATATGTCACTGATATTTGAATCATATTTCACTTTACTTTGATAATATTAGTGAACCACATTTCCATAGTTCACAATGCAACATGAAATTTTTTGAACATCGAATATCATATTATTAATGTGTCACAACTTTGGTTGTGTGGGCATATACCAGATACTGTAGCGAACCATGATTGACTTTGGTGAACCATGTTTGACTCTATTTTGACCATATTCAACCATCATTGACTTTAGAGAGTCATGATTGACTTCAATTAACCATGTTTGACTTTGGTTAACAATGCTTGAATTTTGTTTGACCATATAGTTAACCATGGTTGACTTTAGTGAACCACATGGCCATAGTTCACAATGCAACATGAAATTTTCTAAACATTGAATGTCACTTAATAAACATCACAACGTGGCATAACCTTTGATGAACCCCGAATGTCACATTATTAATGTGTCACATCTTTGGTTGTGTTAGCATGTATTTTACATTATAGTTAAACATGGCTGACTTTGCTAAACCATGTTTGAATTTAGTTTGACCATAGCTAACCATAGTTGAATTTAGAGAGTCATGTTTGACCTTAGTTAACCATTACTTGTCACTTGATAAACATCATAAAATTTAAATAAACTAGCAATTGTACCTAGGGGTGCAATAAAAGAATGCCCTGTTGTAAGCTAAGCAAGGTATAGATGGAAGGATGTGTTGAATGCACTTGGCATTAATGGAAGAGAATATCTCATTTGAATAGGGTTGCCATTAATGGAAGAGAATATCTCATTTGAATAGGGTTGCCATTAATGGAAGAGAATATCTCAATGAATCCAATTGTAGATGGAACCAAGAATTTCAGTATTGTTTCCGGCTAAAATTATCCGATTTACAATGTTCATTGTTTATTATATCTGCCATATTTCCAGGCTTTCCCTGCATTGTCGGTTTACATTCAAAGAAAAATGAGTTAAAACTATTCAAAGTACAAAACCAAAAGTTGTGATGACCATCTGTGTGCTCTTGGTTGACATTCTAGTAAAAATGGCTTGGATATAAAAATGAGCGCTAACACTTTGAAAGTCCAAAAAACAACTCGTGTAATATGCTTGAAAGTATGACAAATAACTCTTATAATACTTTTGAAAGACACGTTATTTTACACTGCAATTATTCTGTTTTTACTGCATCCTACTTTAACCTCAATAAGCATCACTTACCATGCATTTTATAAAGGTTAAGGAATACATGCCTTATACATTTTAGGCTGTGTAAAAGAACAAAGAAAATAAATGAGATGCCAATCCGGGCTCACTCAGCATAATAGATATCACAACCGCAGTGCACACAATACCAGCCATTGGAGTGCAAATTTCCACAAATGTATTATTCATTCAAGGAATGCGAGGCTGCCAAGTAGCTCCCAAATGCTGAAAGATTGCGATTGGCAATGGAGTAATTTTTCACTGTAAAATGTTAAATTACTTACAAATTCAAAAGTAACAGCGACCATAATTGTCTGTGTATACAGTCTAGAAATGTTGACCGACCTTTGAAATCCACTATATGTTTCCATGACTTAAATTGTCAACAGAAGTATGTAATGAGAAAAACTTATGGGAACTGTCGACTCACATACAAGGTTGGATAACACTTCTTTATAGCATCAAGCAAAATCAGTTCTAGTGTTGTGAACCTTTTTTCATCTCTATCTGAACTCTAAAAAGCCATGTGCAAGCCTAAAGAGAACACATGCCTAATTAAACTTACATCGAAAGTGCTAACTAGTCGACCTAAAGGGACATGTTTCATCTTACCAGATGAAGAGCCAAGAATCCTTCCAACTGATACCTTTTGTTGAATTTTCTCTATGAATCCTCTCATTGTTTTTGTCAAACCAAGAACAAAATACATAGGTATATCTACCCATGGTATTTTCGGTATTAGCAATGGAGCATGCAATCCTGCGTCTTGATTCTCTCTTTTAAGTTTTAAAGACCTGAAAAATTCTGCATCTTGCAACATCTAAGAATCCTTCCAACTGACATCTTTTGCCGAATTTGCTCTATGTGTCCTCTCCTTGTCTTTGTCAAAACCAAGAACAAAATGCATAGATATATCCACCCATGGCATCCTTCGTATTGGCAATGTCTCATAGACCACACCTTGCCCAGCAAAACATCCATCTCCGTGAATCAATCAACCCACGTTTTTTGCTATAGTTAAGCCATAAAGCTTAAAAACGTGTCTACAAGCAACTTGATCACTGCTGGTTAGCAGAGTCTTTTTGAAGGCCACGTGGGTCGATGTCGTGAAGGCATTCCCGCTATTGTTTTCCACACGCCAACTCCTCCCACAGTCCTCCTCTTCTATCCCTTCACCGTCCCTACCTCCTTCACGCGTGGACACCTCCTACCTCCCCCTAGTCTCCCTACCATTCTCCTTCTACGTAGGCAGGCCACCGCCCAGCTACCCAAGGGAGCCCACGTGAGCCTGGGTTGCATGCACACCACGTGTGGCAAGCATGCAACCAGGCGACCAATGCCTGTTCTTCCAAAATGGGCTAGACTCTGCTCTGCCTAACCCTGCTGCCTATTGTCCTGCTGCTGCTTTGGCCCCCGCCCTACCCTGTGCTCGGATCCTGGTAAGAACTGTTTGCGTGCATCCTCAACAGTCTGGGTTTTCACATACATATCCACAAGGGCAGTCCTAGCATCATCATTTTAAACGGGATTCCCAGCATAAGTTCCCAGAGCAGTACCAGCGTAAAGACCAGGAGCACTACTCCCAGCAGCCCCAGTTGCGGCATAAGTTGAACGAGCATCCCCCACTCAGTTCCAGTCTAATTTCCAGCAGCACCAGTATCACCATCCTCATTCCGGGCAACAAAAGTCTTCCCAGGACAAGTAGCAAAAGCAACATAAAAAAAAGCAGTACCAAGAGCATTTCCAGCGTAGTTCCCAACAGCACAAGTAGAAACAGGCCTAGCAGCAGAATAAGCAACATCCCCATATAAGGGAAAGCTGGGACTAGTTCAACCACTCGCTGAACGGGCTCTGCTGCTAGCTATGGCTATCGATCTGTAAGGTATGTTGCTACTTACTCTGCTGCTATTAGTGATGCTTTTGGTACTGATGCTTGAATGCCTAATATGTACACTGAAGCTTATGCTCGTGCCTTTCCTGGTACTGCCTTTACTCTGACTACCCTTGCTTCTGTCCCAACCTTTACCTCTTTTGCCCTAGCCTCTGCTTTTACCTTTTCTTCTTACTCTTTTGCTACCGAAACATATAAGTCGTTGTAACCGCTATACCCTTGTTCACTTGTAGCAGGGATTTCTTGTTCTAAATAGACAAGGTATAGGTCGTAATGGGAGCAGAGATAGCATACGAGTAAGTTGCTTATGTTCCAGTATCAGTTAATGGAGTTTACCTAATTATGCCCTCCTCCACGCAGACTCTTTAGATGCAGATTTTCCCTCTCCTTCGCGTTGATTGACGCTGAAAACCTCTCATTCAGGCTGAAGAACTCACTGGGCCTTCACGTTGACAGATGCTGAAGAACTCTCCTTCATACGTAGACAGTGGCTCAGGCATTTCCCATGCAACCATTTTTTCTCCACGCGCTGGTTCTATGATTCACTCACCCAGAAACATAACGGGCGTCTTTATGCTGAATAGCTCAAGGGTATTGGGTTCGAATTCCTAAGAAGAAGCAGCATTTCTCTTCTTATTGAAATGCTGGTTCTTGAATCAACAAATCCACAGATGCAGCGACAGCAGCAGCAATAATGGTGGACTGCACCGCTTGACCGTAAGCACCAGCAGTAATGGCGGACTGGACAGCAGCAGTAATGGCGGACTGCACCGCTTGACCGTAAGCAGCAGCAGTAATGGCGGACTAGACAACAGCAGTAATGGCGGACTGGACATCAACGATGAAGATTATCCGAATCGTCGGACGAAAAATATCTACGGATGAAAAAAAAACACATTAACTCGGGGAGTCGACTCCCACTTGTTAAACGCCTTACGGCGTAATTATAACTAAATTATAAAATGTAAAATAAATTTTAAGAAAATGACTAACTTAAATTCAAATAAATTATAACTAAAATTATAAAATGTAAAATAAATTTTAAGAAAATGAGTAACTTGATTAAGCTATATTTTAAAGTAAAGTATTTTAAAAAGCAAAACAATTTACTCTCCATGTCAAGTTGTGTCCATAGTATATATTTACTCTCTATATCAAATTGTACATAAATTTAAATACAATATAACTAAAATTATAAAATTTAAAATAAATTTTAAGAAAATGACTAACTTAATTAAGCTATATTTTAAAGTAAAATAATCTAAAAAAAATAAAGGAGTTTAACTCTCTATGTGTCCATGGTATATATTTACTCTCTATGTCAAATTATTCATTATATTTTACAAAATAGTATGTGCCTAATAAAATTAATGTGGTTGTTGTTAGTATATATTGCAACATTAGTTGATTTATGTTAATCTTATTAAGAATGAAGTTGGATTACATGATATTGTAACATTTATATTTGTTGACTTGTATTAATTTAGTATTTTTGTTAAAAATATAACATTTTATTTTTACAACAATATAATTTTATTTTATAAGAACTATCTTAGATATTCAATCATATTTATAACTTATAACATTTCATGAATGAAAAAATAAATGTTTTTATTTTTAATTAAAAATATTAAAATAATACACCATATTTTTATTATTAATCATTAATATATATAATAATATGTTAACTATGTTATTTTTTATAAAAAGATTTTTCCAAGAATGTTATTTTTTATAAAAAGATATAATGATTAAATAAATAATTTACAATATTTTTATTATTAAACTGTAATTAAATTATATAAAAAATTCTATCAACTTTATAAATATATAATGTACACATTTTTTATTATTAAACTATAATTTAATTATATAAAAACTTATATAACTTAAATATATTAACTCGATATTCTTCTTTATAAAATATATAATGTACAATGTTTTAAAAACCCTAGTATATATAATATACTAACTTTATTAGTTATCCCAAAAAGTTATTCTTTGTGATGTATAATATTTTATGCTTAAAGATATTTTTATTTTTATAAATTACCAATACAAGTGATAAGAAAATTCTTCCATATATAACCTTATCACCTTATCAACTTGGCACATTTAAAACATTAAAAAAAAACACTTTATATATATCTGCTAGTCTTAAAATTAAGAAATGCGATGTTATACTTTTTCTTTCAAAAAATCACAAATGAAAACCTCTCACCTTAAAAGAAAATAATGAATGAGGTAACTAAAAAATAAAAAAAATTCTATGGCACTCTGGACACATATTTAAGAAAACAACTGCCAAATATCAATTTTATTAAAAATATTAATATAAAGATGTGAACCCATACTTCATCGACGCTTTGGGGTTAGACCATTTTGTCTGATTCAACGTTACAAACAGGCTACATCAAGAGCTCTACATTTTGTCCCTTGTTTAGATATGTATCCAATTATATACCATGGTCCTTTACAAAATATTTCAGTTACAAAATAGTCATGAAGATAAAGTCTTATTTTAAATATATTTAAGTTACAAAATAGTCATCATAAGAAAACTCATATTCAATGTATTGTTTTTTTTTTAAGTATTTGATTCACCAGGAATACTGAAGATCCTGAATCTCGAAGGATATCAATTGACAAACTATATAGTTTTATTTTTACTTATATACTAAATATAGGTTGTTAAGATAAGGCTATGAATTTGTTGTAGAGCATTTAATGTAAGTGCAGCAGAGATGCTAACCCTTGAATTAAAACTGTTTAAGATTTAATTGTTAGGATGCTTTTTTTAGGCTGAGTATTGATCACCCTCAAATACAAACTTAACTTTTAAATTCTTCAACACGCGGCAAGATAGTCCTTAAAAGATTCTAAATTTCAAGCACAAATTCTAGTCCAAACTCCAAAGAATCATGCCAAGGAAACAAAGTCAAAAGTTATTTACAAATAGTACTATCAAAAGAATGGAGGCTAAAAACATTTTGTAATGTAGATCTACATGACAAATCTATGCAAGCAGAATATTGTAGATATGATGTGAAAGTAATGTCAGGTCAGATTTCAAAGACTGTCGAAACTTGCATAGTTCTTATTTTTCACCGCACAAGATTTGAAACAGGCACACAATTAAAAAAATCGCTTCCGACCAAAATGTATGTGCAAAATTGGGAATACAGGAGACAATGCGAAAGTGAACAATGGAACACAACATCCAAATTTACGTATAGTGGTTTCAAATCAATGGAACCGTTCTCACCACCGGATTGGGGAGATGATTTTTTGTTACTATTTCCTCATACAGTCTGGAAATGCAATTAGCAAACTCTTTGTTGGAACTCTGTAAATTCATAAGGTTAGGAGACTCATATAAGGTTAGGAGACTCGTATACTGTACACTTTGCAGGAGTGGAATTCTGATTGCAGGTTCCAAAATGCATGACTTCTCATCGATTGATACTTTTATTGTTGTGGGCAAAAATTAGTGCAAAAAAGTGAGAATGACGCCGTAACAACTACAACTGGTTCCATAATAGCAGACATCGAACCAAAGAACTCGAAAATACCAGCACAGGAGTAGGGTAGTTACCCCATATGGGGAATGTTCCCCTCTCAATTAAATGTTTTCATGTATATTTCATTATTAGCAAAGTATACCCAAAACCTATTATCCGAAAAAAAATAATTAAACTTGAGAATGTTACGTGTAGAAATTATCATCTAATACCTAAACACTTTGGTTTGGTTGTAGCTTGGTGATTGAGAAAAATGAATGTTATTATCTAGAAGTACCTAACCTCTGGATTTAGCCATGCCAATAATTATTCTTATTCCTCAAAGTTAATTACAAATAGTATATAAATATTAACCAACCATGCAACATTTATAAATAACCTTTCCATTGGTTTCACATACATCTAGTATTTAGAATCCAAGACTATCTCCAACAATGAACAATGAAAGTAAATAACCATTACAATGAATAGAAATATTATGCCGATCATAAATATTGTACATAACCATTGCAAATGAACATCATATGAATGATACTAACATATAAAGGTTTAAAAGTATGACTGCTAATAAGTAATAAAAATGTTTGCAAGATGGTAAAAGATTAAAATATATTGTAAACTTTGAATTTTGAAAAACTTTTATTAAGTATCAATGATAATAGTATATACAAATTTAAAAAGATAATGATAATAAGTAATGAAAATGTTTGCAAGATGATAAAATAAAAATATATTAAAAATAGAAAAATATTATAAACTTGAATTTTGAAAAATTTAAGTTATAAATTAATGGTTGGAAAGTTTTTAATGTGTTATGCATTATAAAAAGAATTGAATGTCTATTCATTAATTATGTATTAATAATTTTATAAAAAATATTTATTTTGTTGAATAAATATTTATTGTCTCGCATATACTTATGTTGTTTCATAGTAATTGTTATAATATAAACTTTAATAATCTCTTAGTTTGCCAAAACTATAATGAGTTTGGAAAGCTTTTTGGCAAGATTTTTGAATGATGTGAACAAGATTTTAATGTAAACCAAGTATTATCCTTCTTAAGATCCGATAGACCAAAATTGGTCTTAATGGACATTAATCATCAACAACTCAATGTAAAAGCTATTAAACTTAATCTATCCTTCTAAGTTTTGAAAATCTCAGTCAAAACGTTATGTCAAAAGAAGGACAGAAAGGAAGGATAAAGACACATGCTTTATATGTGGCCAGAAAGGCCACTGGGCTGGTAAGTGCCCTGAAAGAAAGTACAAACCAAGGCTTACAGTCTTGTGTTCCAAGCTAGATCCACATTGGTGGGACCTATGTGTTTGTTCTGAAGATACTCCTCCACCTTTTGGAGAAATAATCCTTTTTCCTGATGCCTCTGAGAATGAAGATTCTGAACCTGCTTCAGATTCAGATGTTGCTCTTGACAAATTTGATCCTTTATCTGACTCGGATTCCAGCTCTGATTCAGCTTTAGATGCAAATTTGGGGGGATGTGAGCCACCTGATTTTGATTTCTCTTTATATATGTTCTCTTTCAGCCAAAAAGCCTCCATAGAAAAACAATTGGATGATATTGATTTGCAACTATCTTCTGTCCCTGCTTTCCAATATATTTTGAGAAGATATCTCAAGGAAGAAAAGAAGAAACTCTTAAGTCTTCTTGAACGAACCAGCAAAGGAAAAGGGAAAATAGATCCGCCTTCAGATGTTCCTGTACTCTATAATCTAGCTGATATTTATAAGAACTATCTTGATGAGCATGAGTCAAGACAGAGTTATAGAAAAGACAAAGAGAAGATGCTTAGGCTCCAGATAAAAGAGAAGCAACAACAGCTGAGGAAAATAGTTTCTAAGATAGAACATTTAAAAGATATATTACTTATACTGGTAACTGAAACAGACCAATCTTCAGATGAAGAACTCAGCAAACATCTTGAACATGCTATGCAGAACCCAGAACCGAAAAAATTATCTCTCCCTTCTTCGCCTGATCCAAACTTAGGTCTATTCCAAGGTCCTAAGTTGTTTATAAATCTTGTTTTTTGTCCTCCTAAATATAAGTCTTATTCTCTGAGTTGTATGATTGACTCTGGTTGTTAGTTAAATCTTGCCAGAGGATCAACTATTCCTTTATTTTACTGGGAAAAGTCAGCAGACCATGGTTCAGCAATTGAAGGTACTCACGTCTCACTGACTGGTAAAGTAGCAGATTTCCCTATACAGATTTCTAATGAGTCTGAAGTTTTGTCCTTGTATAGATTAGACAGTATCAAGGAAGATTGTATCCTTGGTTTTGAGTTTCTCCTTAGAGTCAGTCCGTTTTTTGTAGATAAGATAAAGATGTTGTTCTCCTGCACTGTGAATAATCAGATAGTCGTTTGTCCTTTATCATTTGAATCACAAAGCAAGTGTAAAGTTGTTGTACCTAAACCTGTGTCGAAACCCAAGGTCATTAAATTGTATAAAATGGAGAGTTGTATCGCCTATGCAGAAACGCATAAGGAAAAATATCTAGCTGGTATATCTACTAAGCTGATCGAAGATTGTTGTTCTGAAAATACTAATGCCTTCTGGAAACATGAAAAATACTTTGTAAGTTTTCCATTTGATCCACTTCAGAAGATCAACCAATGAAAGCTTCAGCCAAATTAATGTCTCCTTCAGAAAGAGATTTCTGTACAAAAGAAATTAAAGAATTGCTAGAGAAAGGTTTGATTGAGCCCTCCAAGAGTTCTTGGGCGTGTCGTGCTTTTGTTGTAAATAAGCACTCTGAGATTAGAAGGAGTAAGCCCAGATTGGTTGTCAACTACAAACCCCTGAATGCAATCCTTCAGAAAGTAAGATATCCTTTGCCTGATAAAGCAAGTTTGTTGCAGAGAATTGCTGGGTGCACCATATTCAACAAGTTTGATTTAAAGTCTAGTCTCTACCAGATAGGCATTGAAGCAAATGATCGATATAAAATGGTGTTTGTTGTCCCCCATGGACAATATCAATGGAAAGTCTTTCCATTTAGAATAAACAATGCCCCATCAGAATTCCAGAAAAGAATGGAAGACATTTTTAGGGACAAGAAATGGGCATTGGTGTTTATAGATGACATCCTGGTTTGTTCAAAAAATCTACAGGGTCATCTTAAACATTTGTAGTCATTCTATGATCTGGTCTACAAGCATGGTTTAGTCCTGTCCCGGAGCAAAATGGAGATAGGTAAGAATGAAATAGATTTCCTTGGATTTAAGATCCAAAAAGGACAAGTAATTCTACAAAAGCATGTCCTCAGTGTGTTCAGCCACTTCCCTGATCAGATTCTAGAAAAGGTGCAGGAATAAAGGTTCCTAGGGAGCCTAAATTACATAAGGCCATTTTATAATGGGCAAGCCAATGACATTCATGTCCTGCAATAGAGGTTGAAAAAGAACCCACCTAAATGGTCTGATAAGATGACTTTAGCAATCCAGTCAATCAAAGCTAAGGTCGAGAATCTCCCAGCCTTATCCTTACCTCGAGGTACTGGCCAGTTAGTCACTTCCACTTAGGGTGGTGTGTTGATTGAAGTTATTGAAGGCAAAGAGAATGTGTGCGGTTACATATCTGGTTCGTTCAAAGCAGCTGAGTTAAACTATCCGCCAAGCCATAAAGAAATTTTGGTAGTAAAGAAGAGTGTACAACATTTTATTTTATTTTTGAAACTTGTTAAGTTTGTAATAGGAACAGACTTAAAGACCATGCCTGGAACCTTTAAGAATGAAAACTTGATGGTTGAAAACAACAGTAGAATTCTTAAGTGGTTTATTTGGTTAAGTAGTTTTGATTATGAAATTTTTTATAAAACTGGTTATTTGAATTGTTTGGCTGACATGCTAACAAGAGAAAATTCATAGCCTGCAGTTCCTGGTTTAAGCATGTTCACTCCTGGTTCATCAAGTTCTGGACCCAGCAATGATAAAGGTAAAGCACCTATTTGTCCCTTGTACCAGCCGAGAAATGGTTTATTCTTGAAGCCATGGGATGAATCCCTCTTTGAAGATGAAAGAAGACATCTACTGGATTTTGCATCCAGAAAAGAAGCAGAAAAATACTTGGAGATCACTCTCATCAAACAAATCCAAGCTACCCCGTTAAAGTTTCAAATTTTAGAAAGGTGGGAAAGATCAGCATTCAGAAGCTTTGAAAATGCTCAATCAAAGCTAAAAAATTGCAAAGAACTCTGGATAGACTACAGCGAAGAAAAAGACCAGCCTGTCTGGTATGTTGACATTGGAGAAGGTAAACTAACTTGGTCATCTTACAGCTTAATTCTCCAATTTTGTTGAGAAGAAAGATCTATCGTGATTTGTGGAGATCTCTGGAATAAATCTTGGTCAGTTTGGACTGAGATCTTTCTTGATAAGTTTTGCCAGTGTGTAGACTGGGTAAACCGAAGAGCCAATTTCATTTTGCACCTACAAGTAGACATGGAAGTAGCTGACCAAAACCACCAGTGGTTTAAATTTTTGCTACGCCACCAAGGAGGAAAGTATACTCGTCTGGAGCATACCATTTTTACTGAGAAAAATTTTGTCAAGCGTGATTGTCTCGGGAACCGCATTGACGCCAAATTGCATACCCGTAAACTCCCTCTAGACTTTTGAGTCGAATCACTATTTGAGGGTGAGTTCCTTTGTGAAGAGAATCCAATCTTCCACGGTTCTGATGTGGAAAGATGTTTTAGTGCTGACCTGTATCCTGCCATACCTCCTGAAGACCCGTATTTGTCATGTGATGACTTTTATGATGATGAAAGTAACTATGGATTTGCCTGTTGCTGTGGTGGAGTCAACATCGGTGACAAGGAAGTTTGCATCCGTCACCATGCACGTGATCCATACGATTGAGAATCTACCTTTCGTAAAGTTTTCTAATTTTCTTGTTTGAAAGCCGTGGTGGGCCGGTTTCTGATGCTCCACTTTGTAATTTGTCGGGCATATTTGTCAGTTTGTTGGCCTTTTCTGTAAAGTATTTCGGCCAGTAGTTTGTTCGTCATAATAGAATTTGGGTCCCCATATGTCTTCGGACCATGAAGGGATCAGATAATGATAGTGCGGTCCCACTATCACCCCAGAATCTCTCTTTATGACTTGTTAGTGCCAGTTTAGAGTCACCGGGTGACTGGCTAGTATTGTATAAATGAGGGCCTCGAGCCTCATTATAGAACACACATTTTTGGAGTCGCTCATGTGCCTTTGTATGTTGAGTCGAAGAGTATGCTCTGCAGCTTGCCCTCTGTGGTATAAGATTGCATCAGAAATTCAGTCTATAATTTTCATACCATATTAGTTGGAGTCTGTGGTTGCAGTGATGAGTTTCGCCCTCTGAAGCCAATCTGCCAAAAATATGTAATGAAGATGCTGCTAATATAAAGAAGTTTGGATGTGAAACGAGTTAAGTTGATCTTGGTTAATGAAGATGCTGCTAATATAAAGAAGTTTGGATGTGAAACAAGTTAAGTCGATCTTGGTAGAAGTTAGCTATATTTAAAATTATATAACTTAAATTATTATTTTTATAAAGAAGTTAGTTATATTTAAAATTATATAATTAATANTATACTATTTAGAATTTTTAATTAACTTATATTAATCATCACTCAATTAAATTAAATACAAACATTTATAATTCTATTATTTGTTGAAAAATATTTACTTATAAAAAATAAATTTAATTGTTTCTTAGGCAAACCGCCTCAATGTATTATTAAAGAAGCCTCCTTTAACCCTTAATGTAATAATAATTAAGTCTTTACTATTTAATTTTTTTTATATAAATTATGTATTTATATTATTTAATTAATATTTTATTATTTAAATAGTTGAGTTGAAGTTGAAAATTTTAAAAGAAAAAAGTTGTAATAAATATAGGTATTTTTTTTCATATGGTTCATAGCCTGGAAAAATAAAGGGCTCGTTACATATATGGTAATAATTATCGAGGGGCACCTAAAGGGGTCTCACCTTATTTGCTCCAGGTTTGGGAGTCTAAGCCTGAAAGACCCAGAGAATTGAACCTTCAACCTCTACTACTTTTGTCTTGGACTCGGAAGCACCAACTAACTGAGCTACCCATCAAAACTATATATATATATATTAAAGTTTTTAACTAACAAATGTATTTACATTATTTGACTTTTATATGATATAACAAAGTTCAAATGGATAAAAACTCAATGAGAATGAGATAACATCAATTTCACTTCTAAGATGTATAAAATAGTGGATTCAAGTAATTATCTATTTTTTATTGGAATATTATACATTAATGATAATTTGTGTTCAACCATAGTCAACCATCAATAATGGCTAACTACCTACGGTCAACTATAAGGTAAGCATGAACAACCATGGTCAACCATAATAAACCATGATTAAGCGTAATCAATCATGATCAACCGTACTCAACCATAGTTATCCATGAACAATCATGTTCTACATAAGTCAATATCAGGAAAACATGGACAACAATGGTAAACCATGGTTAACAATAGTCAACCATGGTCAGCAATAGTCAACCATGGTAAAGAGTGGTTAACCACATGGTCAACAATGGTCAACCTTGGTCAACGATAGCCAACCATGAACAATCATAGTAAAGCTTCAGAAACCATGGTCAACCATAGTCAATTGATATCTACCATGGCCAACTAATTATGGTCAACCATAAACAACCATGGTGAACTATATTAATCATGAACAACCATGGTCAACCTACTAGGGTCAACCATTACCAACTATGACCAACCAAATATCGTCAACCACAACTAGTCACAGTTAAATAATTGTGGTCAACCATGAAGAACCATGGTCAATCGTAGCTAACCATGAACAATCGTAATGAATCATAAACAACCATGTTCAAACAACTAGTGTCAACCATGGAAAACCATTATCAACCATGGTCAACCAAGAATAATCGTTTACTCAACCATGAATAACCATAGTCAACCATGAACAATCATGCTCATTCATGGATAAACATGGTCAATAATCAACAACCATGGTCAACCATGGCCAATTGAAGTCAGTCATGGTCAACCATAGCCAACAATAGTTAGCCATGGTCAACCATAATCAACAATAGTCAACCATGGGAAACAATGGTTGACATAAGGAAAGCATGAACAACAATGGTTAACCATGGTCAACAATAGTCAACCATAGTAAAAAATAATCAACCATGAACAATCCAAAAATTGGATTTAAAATTGTAGTAGTAAAATTGGATTCATGTGAATCCAATTGGCATTTTAGCCATATGCCAATATTACAACCATTAACATGTCATTGGCTTTTCTAATCCATTCGTTGGACCGAACTAGTCGATTGTGCAAAGATGGCATGCTAAATAATAACCATTGTGTTGGTGGGTTCACATGTAGTTCCATGAATGTTTTGAGCAAATTATGAAGATGCTTGAACTTTAAAACTTTTATCAATCAATCACTGCACATATGAATCTCATAAATAAATCAACCACATAAATCATTCAACCATAAGAGACAAGATATACCATGGGAACCCTCCAAATACATAGGATGAAAATCCCAACAATTCTTTGAGTATGATAGATAGATTTGCAGAGAATGCTTTACAATATAATAAGTAGATTTCCCGATAAGAGATATCACCTTAGCAGTAGAGAAGAGAGATCCGCAAAAAACTTTGTAACAAGCTTGCCAAGTTCCCAACACTTTAATAATAAGTCTAAACACCAACCATGCAGTGTTTGCCTCACACTAGTGCATACATGCACTTCAATTTTGAATTTATTGGAGGAGCATCAACAACTATGCATGAGATTCTCTCCATGCAAACATAAGCGCCTCACCCGCACTAGTGCCAAGTCATTGTCCTTGGATTCTTCATCATGCACAATACTTGCGCCATACCTTCCAAGAATAGTTATAACTGAATATTAATTGACTTTTAACTGAAATTCATTTTCAATTGAATGCATGATGATAAATTAAAGAAACTGGTTGAGAGTCATAGTGCTTCACTCTTAGTGCTATCAGTGCTCCACTCTTGATTCCATCAGTGCTTTCACTCTTAGTGTCATTAGTTCTTCACTCTTAGTTCCATCCATGCAAATCACTTTATTTACTATTTTTATATTTGCATGGATCACAGAGAGATTCCTTATTTAAGTGATACATTCTTTATTACAACCAAATCTTTAACTTAAGCCTTTACAATTCAAGTTCACATGAAGACATATTTAGGTAATTCAAATCCTTTCTCTATGCTTATCTCTTTATCATTTATTGCATGTTCACATGTGTATTTATTATTTATCCATCTTATCATGTCATACTCAAAAGAATTGTCACACATACTGATGATCATATCATATTACTTTAGGTCATATAGTCATATGCTAAAGTAATTCACTCCAGAGGTAGCTAATCTCTAAATGAGACTATAGCACTCAGTGATCATGCCTAGTAATACATCACATAGTATTTCCAACTTACCAAGTAAAGTTTTCCACCTCAACAAATGGAGGTCCACATGAATGAGTATCCATTCTATGGATGACTTAAATAGAATCATTGCTTGATATAACTCACAAATCCATCTCTAGTTAAAGAAATCAATCTCATAAAGTACTATCTATGAGAATCATTAACTTAATACAACACAAGTCAATACTTCATACAAAATAAGTTTTGGAGAATAACTCCTAATGATGTACAATCAATAGTTACAACCACCATACTATATAAAAATGGTTACATAAAAACCATAGTGTCGTGCCCCTTTTTGGGTATAAATCCAAATCCATGTGATAGGTCATTGGCATATAGTCCATAAAGTTTCGGCATTTGTTACAACCATATGATATGGCATGATAATAAACAACCATTAATAAAATAACCATATTCTAAATGGAAATCTATTATATGGTTACCACCCCCTAATTCGTAGCATATCTTAATGGTGTTCAAACCATATTCCATTCGTTGGCTTATCACTTGAATAAATGACCCACCATAAATACTTAACAAGTGTAAATAAAGCATGTGCTAACCGTAGCTAAATATGGCGGGATGTCCATATTTGGTGGAATTTCCGCTAAGTTCGGTAGAGCTGCCAACTATTTCGACCATGAATAACATTTAAATAAAATTTCATTCCCATTGCCTTAACAAGTGTCACTTTTTGAATGGTGCAAAGGAGGTCAAGGGTTTGAACTACTGGAAGCCAAAATTTTTGGGAATAAGACTAATTAGTGGCTAATTAGGTTGCCACGTGGAAGCTTTTGATTAGTCCATGTTAATTGTTCAGTCAACCATAAGTGTCATGTGCCAAATTTAGATTAGTCTGTACTGCCACATCATCCTCACAAGTCTACCATAAGTGCCATGTGTCAAATTTAGATTAGTCTGTACTGCCACATCATCCTCACAGTTAGTGGACCCTACCACCTGTCATGTCATCTTCACAGTTAGTGGACCCTACCACCTGTCATGTCATCTTCACAGTTAGTGGACCCTACCACTTGTCATTTTGTCATAGATCCATGTCAGAGTATGAGCCTTCCAAGTAAGCAGTATATGAATGGCACATGTCATCCTATCAGTGGTTCCACGTGGCACTTTTGTTTTGCCATTTTCATATTTCTTCACAGTGTCATAACTTTATAATCTTCACATACGACTTATTTTTGATGCGCCGTTCGTGATGTTGAGATCGTCTCGACGAGCTCTTTGATCTAGTGCTAGATTTGCCGAGTTTTACTATGTTCGAAATTTTTACCCTTTGGAGATCCTCTTGGATCATTCATCCCCATTGAGAGGCTTTTGGCCTCCAAAAACTTTATCATTCAATAGATATGTGAGGGGATTTCTTCCTCACTTTCTTCTCGATCCACCTGGCTTTGTAATGCTCTTGGAATGCTTGTTGTACCTATTGAATCTTCTAGATGAAATGGACCACTTTTGACATAGTTACTCCCCATACAAAATCCATGAAAATATTATTCCAAGGATGGGAATAAATAGGAAACGGTGTGTGCAACCCTAATTTTCTATTAGCGGGCTTACAAAAGCATGTCACACACCCCTTTACATTCATGTTTTTCATCTGAGACAATTGTACTACAATCCCAAAATGCCCAATTACATAAGACGTATAAGCTTGTAAGTTATCAAAGGGAAGAATACAAAGAATACCCAAGAGGTAGAGTAGCTTCTCCTGCAAGCCAAACTTCTTCACCTGAAATGGTTGTTGAAGATCTAGGAAGGTTGATGCTAGGGTTGGATTGATCTTCTCTTTCGAGATGTCGAAAGATTTTTGTTGCTTTCCTCCCCGTTGAGAGGCTTGTCCCATCTCAAGCACTTCATTCTTAGAACAAGGTTCAAAACCATAATGAGACTTATCATGATATTTTGCTTTTATGGTTGTAAGAATAAGATTCTTGTGAGCATTCACAATTCTTTTCATTGAACCTGGACTAACAAGTGATGATTTATCCTTCATGCCATGAGCTCTAACAATATATTCCACTCCATCTTTTGTGAGATGGTATTTGTTCTCCTATCGGAAGAAGATTGTTTTTCTGTCATAAGGATAAGGGATCCCAAGTACAATGACACATACATCCAAATCAGCCTCATCTATTAGTTTAGAAGCAATGGAAAACCTCGCTCTACACCGTTTGGTAACTTTAAGTTTTGCATTGTCATGCACCCAACCGAGAGGGTAAGGTTTGGGATGAGATATTATGGTTAGTCCCAACTTCTTCACAATATTTTTAGAAATCAAATTGACTTGAGATCCTGGATCAAATAGTGTTTCAATCTTTGTATGTTTTGCAACAACTCTTATGTGAAACAATTCACTCCTTTCATAATGATGAGATGCACATGTAGAACTTCAACTAGCATGAAAGGAACTTCTACCTTGTAAACCAACTGTTGTGATAAACTCTTCATCCCCTAAATTGGATCCCAAGTCTTCTTGCATTGTAGCAACAGTCTTCGGCTTACCTTTTCCACCAAATTTCTTTAGTCTTAACTCTGGATGCAGCTTCCAACAATGCTCCTCATCATGTCCATCTTCCATGCAATGAGTGCAATGGAGAGCTTTTCTCTCTCTCTTTGTTGTCTCTATTCTCTTCCTGTTGTCCTTTTCTTGGAAATAGTCTTCTAAATGCTTTGATGGCTTTTCATCTTGTACATATTTTCCCCTTCTTTCAATGTGTGTTGCTTGCATAGGCTTGCTCCATCCAGATTAGTAGGATTCAATAACAACAATGTATGACGAATATAATTGGGAAGTGCACCAATGTACTTCATCAATGTTTCTGAAGTATCTACATATACATTCAATTCAAGATCCTTCTTTCTAAATTCTTCTGTGAAACTTTGAAAATTTTGACCCTTACTTAGCCTCAAATTTTCGCATTCCATCATAGCCTTTTGAATGTAACCTAATGGGTAAAACTGTTTTCTCAATGTAGAAGTAAATTCAGACCATGAGGAAATGAGTTTACCATTGTGCTTGCTACTTTTTTGAAGCTTGCTCTCCCACCAAACGAGAGCAGTACCAGATAATTGAAGAGATGCAAATTGGAACTTTACCTCTTCTTCTTCAATCTGTTGCACAAGGCAATAAACCTCAAGTTATCTTATCCGAATGTTAGGTGCTTTTGCATTGCATTCTCCATTAAACATGGGAAAATCAAATTTTACATCAAGCTTTAACAATGGATTTTTGGAAGCACGCTTTCGAAAACCAGAATGATGAGAGGAGGAAGAAAAAGAGCTTGAACTTGAAGATGGAGATGGAGGTTTAGGAGGTTCTTCTCCATCTTCCTGATTCACTGAAGCTTCATCCTCTTCTTTTACCTCCTTTTCTTTCTTTGTCACTCTCTCTTGATAATCTCCAAACAATTGTTCTACCCGATATACCATTTGGTAGAAGGATTTGTGAAATTTTTTTTCAAGCTCGATGCAAACTTCTTCATCTTCCATCTTCTTATGTCGATGTACACATCCAATCTCAGGATTGTAAGACACTAGTTCACCTTCTCCTCTTTTGAGCTTGGCCTTGGTTATCATTCACATTCACAGTCCAAAGTCATAAAATCCTACTCTTAAACCACATGATCTAGATCTTTGCATTCTTAGACTTATCATGGATTGATTTTAAAAAAGCATGAAAACCATAAATTTCAAACTTAGAAAAACTCAACAAAAAATCCAAACTCAGCAAAACCAGCACCAAATTGAAGATCTTGTTGAGACGATCCCAACGATATGAATGATGTGTCAAATAGAGGTTGTATGCAGATGTTCTGAAGTTATGAAGCTTTGAAGAAACATGAAAATGGCAAAACATGAGTGCTACATGGCACCACTGATAGGGTGCCACGTGGAATCCGTATAATGGTTATATGGCATGTCATACATAGACATGGATCTATGACATATTGACAAGTGATAGAGTCTACTAATTGTACAGATGACCCAGCAGTACAAACCAATATGAATTTGACACATGGCAATTATGGTTGACTCGGAAGTTAACATGGACCAATTGGACGCTGCCACATGGCAGTCCAATCAACCGCTAATTAGTCTTATTCCTGAAATGTTTGGTTTCCATTGGAGTTGAAGCCCTAACCTCCTTAGCACCATTCAAATTCCTTTTCCACCAAACCCTAAGTGCCACTTGTTAAAGCAATGGAAACAAACTTTTATTTAAATGTTATTCATGGTGGAAAAAATTGGTAGCTCTAGAAATCCCACCAAATATGGAATTACGATTAGCACATGTTTTATTCAAACTTTGGTTAAATATTTATGATGGGTATTTATTCATGTGGTAAGCCAACGAATGGCATATGGCTGGAACACCATTAACATATGCCACGAATTATGGGGTGATACGATATCATAGATTGTCATTTAGAATATGGTTTTTTATTAATGGTTATTCATTATCATGTCATATCATATGCTTATAACAAATGCCAAAACTTTATGGCTATATGCCAACGACCTATCACATGGATTTGGATGCACCATGTATTAAATGGTTTGGCTTTGGATTTATACCCAAAAGGGGGGCATGACACTAGTTTTTATGTACAATGGAGTCATATACCAAATTTACAGTGACAGAGCCATTTTGTTTATTGAAAGCCCAAATAAGGGAGTCTGCTCTAGTGTGGAGACGAATACCACCCAAATCCAATGCATTCGTAAAAGAGTCTCAGGAAGATTTCCATGTGCCAGTGATATAAAGATCCTCTGCATTCACTCTGCATTATACCAGAAATGGGGAGTCCCAAGAAGGATATTACGTGCACGAGCAAGAGTATTAATCTCCATATCATCTAAGAAATCAAGCATCCCTGAAGGCAAAGTGCCAGAAAATGATGCACCCACTATGGGATCAATGCCAAGCAGAATGTTTTCTCCATTGCCTACCGGCCAAGAAAGATCACGGCCCAGCCAAGGAAGCGTTTGTAGAAATCCCCTCCACATAATTGAGACACCGCGAGAAGGAAAGTTCTTGCCTCGGAGCCATTCCACAACTGTGAAATTATTCAGATATTTGTTCATAATAACTTGATGCCATAAACCATGACTCTGAAGTACCATCCAAAAAAATTTAAGTCTTAAGGCAACGCTGAACCAATGCAAATTCTTGATACCCTATCCCCCATTCTTTTTTGGCCATGAAAGGAGCTACCAATTAGACAGATGATACCTGTGTTTTGTGTCTGAAGAGCCCCATAAGAAATCAAAAGCAATACTTCTGAGTTTATTTATAACCGAAATAGGAATGGGGGCAAGACCAAACCAGTAGACATGAATACTAGTTAGCACAACTTGTACCAAGATCAGACGACCTCTAAGAGAGAGTAATTTGTGTGACCAATGAAGTATTCTATTTTCAAATTTATGGATCAACCAATACCAATCAATGGTCTTATACCCCAGAGGCTTGAGTTGGTAGCCAAGGTATTTAAAACCAGTAGAGATTGGTTCCATTTTGTAAGTCAGAATCCGAGCAATGTCCATACCAATGTCCACATCCAAATTGTTGAAGAGAAAGCACGATTTATCCATACTAATACACATGCTGGATGCTTTACAGAATGTACTCAAGACAACTTCAAAATCCATCCATTCAGTAAGAGTACCAATGCCCAGCAAGATAACATCATCCACAAAGAGAAGATGTGTTAAGGCAAGTGAAGAAGAAATTTTGATGCCCTTAATGAGTCCATGCTCCCTTGCATCTGCAATAAGTAGGCTGATCCCTTCAATAATCAAAATGAAAAGCAAAGGAGATAAGGGACAACCCTGTTTGATACCCTGAGAAGCTTTGAAGAACTTTGATGGAGTGCCATTGATAAGGACATCAAAGATTGCTGAAGAGAGACAGGCCATAATCCAGTTGACCCCAAGGAGAGGGACCCCGATCTGAATTAATATGAGGCGGATGAAAGACCAGTTAACTCTATCGAAAGCCTTTACTAAGTCCAATTTCAGGATGAGAGCACCCATGTTCTTGGTCTTTACAGTATGGAGAGTCTCCTGTAGGATGCCAATAGGTTTGGCAATCTGGCAATCTTTAAAAAACCCATACTATTCACTGGAGATATGGGTGTCCAAGTGGGGTTTCAATCTAATAGCAATGACCTTTGAAATCAACTTGTATAACAGATTACATAAGGAAATTGGCCTAAAATCAGCAAATGTAGTCGGTTTATCCTTCTTAGGGATCAATGCTAGGAAAGTAGAATTCAGGGAGGGTGGGACACATCCCAAAACCCCAGTAGAATCTACAGTAGACAGTAAATCTTTACCAATAAGTCGAAAAAATGAAGATAAAATTCAGCAGGCCATCCATTAGGACCGGGACTCCTGTCCTTTTTGAAGGAGTGTAAAGCAGCTTCAATTTCTGAAAGAGTAACAGGTTGAGTGAGTCCAGGGGCATCCTTCGGTGTGATCATATTGGGAAACAACATGACAACCCTCAGCTGATCGAGCAAGCTGGTTTGCTTATCATCACTAAAGATATGGGCATAATGGCTCCTACCCATCTCCTTGAGGGCGCTCTCATCCTCCACACTGTTACCGTTCTCATCCAATAGTGACCAAATAGAATACTAGTTTCTTCTACCAGAAGCCAAGGCATGAAAGTATTTTGTGTTGGAGTCCCCAAAAAGAGCCCATTTAGAAGCTGCCAGGTCAGAAGGATATGGTCCAATAGCTTTTTTTTCTTGGATTGGAGCAAAGACAAAGCAGACTGTTCAGCCTGGGAAATAATACCACAGACAGAGCCCAAGAGAATGTGACATATGTTCGAATCCAAACTAAGTGCCTCTGAATCCAGGACAACTCCCTTTTCCTTTATCCAAACCTTAACATTCTGTTTAAGAGTGCGGAGTTTATGAGTAAGGAGTACACAGTTAGAGCTAGAAGGGAAAGGGTACAGAGCAAACCATCTCGTAGACACCAAGGAGGTGAATTCAGGGTCATTAAGCCAAGACCTATTAAATTTGAAGGGGAAGTTATGTGACCCTATCTTCTTGTTCCATTCAAGGCAAATGGGATAGTGATTGGAAATGGCAGATGGTTGTGACCATACCCGATGGAATTGGAGCGAGGGGATCAAAGAAGATGCAATGAGGAAGCGATCAAGCCTCTTACTAATCCCATCCGTGCCCACCCTCCCATTTCTCCATGTAGAACCGGCACTGGGTGTAGCTATGTCCACAAGCCCCAGTGAGTTAAAAAAAAAGGTTAAAGTGTGAGGAGAGAGGATCAATGGCTGTCAGTTACACTTTTACCATGGTTCTTAACTTCATAAAAATTATTTTAAAAATATTTCAGTTACAAAATAATCGTGAACATAAAGTCTTATTTTGAATCATGAACATAAAGCCTTATTTTAAATATATTTCAAGTCTTATTATCCGTGCCACAGGCAGGGTTATTATGCATTCCGTTTTGCGTTGACTATACATTAGTTAGCCTTGACTTAAACTATTTTTTACATTCGTCAATGTTCAACATTATAGTTGATTTATTATATTTTTTAATATTTATTTAAATTAATTTATTTTGCATTTTATTGGTTAATGTCTTATTTTGAAATGATTACATTGAGATCATATCTGGCAGGGGTACAAGTGCAAAAATGATGTCAGCATCTGCAGCACGCAAGGTTATTATGCAATAGTTATGAAGTTGAATCCATACTAATTATGCAATAGTTACGAAGTACTCCGTATTAATCATACTTTAACACTAAGAGATAAACATTATAAACATAAATATTTATTTTTATAAATATAATATAATTATAACTATCTTTATAAACATAAATATTAAGTACTCTGTATTAATCATACTTTGACATTATGAGATAAACATTATAAACATAAATATTTATTTTTATAAATATAATATAACGATCATCTCTTCTTTAATTAGGTTACGTATTAAGTTACGTTTTATTTTTTAATCATTTAGCTGGTCCCATTCTGATATATCATGAATAGAGTAATAAATATCGACTTTATTTGTAATAAATATTATCTTTATTGCATGACTGTTATCCACACACGAGGTTGCATTAATGACAATTGCATCCGAGTCCACATAGAGGTACAAGTTACAACAACCGGAACTAAAGTTGATTTCATTATTTCAATTTATACATTCATATAAAAATAATGAAAAATAATACAATACAATTGCACATAGCGGTAATCTGGAATATCTTGGATTTTGTACTATATATTTTTTTAATATTATTCTAATAATTATAATTTATTATCCTTGACGAAGGCAGGTTATTATGTAATCGATAAAGCATTGACCACATATAAATCACATTTTGACCAAAATTTATGCAACTTCTTGTAATATAATGATTATAATCTAATTTTGTATTTTTATAAATATAAAATAAATTTATTATCTGTTATATGATTCGTCCACATCTTATTCTGTAATCATTGTATTATTAATATCAACTTTATATAAACATAAAATAAATATAATTATTTGTTATATGATTCGTCTACATCTTATTATGAAATCATTGTATCATTAATATCATCAACTTTATTGCATGTTGCATGTGTACGTGGAGACTTCTGCTAAAACTGCTAAACTTGGCAAGGAAAATGATAGCTGCCAATAGCCGATATCAAAAAGATAATTACACGCAGGTGTTGATAGACAAGGAAAGTATGGTCACAGAATATGGAATTCAAGTGCGGATACTTGGAGAGCCGAGTCTTCTTCCCCAATGTGTTAGGAGAGCGAGCGAGGAAGTCATGGTCATTTCAGTTTATAATGGAAACAACAAATAGTGTTAGATAATGGATAGCAGTCACTAAAAGAGGATCCCAACTAGTCACTAAGACCTGCTGAAATTACCCTTGGACGGGATTGCTCCAGAGGCAAACTCATGGTGAATTTCTTTAACATATCTACTTCAAACCTATAAATTTGTTGAAAATACATAGACATAATTAGTTACTATGTTTGTGGAGAATGAAGATAACAAACCCAATGCAAAATAATAAAGAACGTCACTACAAATTTAGAGTGAATTGATGTAACTACACAAAATTGATGAGAAAACTACAAATCACCTCAGAGAAAGCGTATTCATGGTGTGCTAAGCTCTCTGCAAAATGATGGAATAGCCTACGTGAATTGAAATTGATGTAACTACACAAAATTGATGAGAAAACTGCAAATCACCTCAGAGAGTGTATTCATGCTGTGCTAAGCTCTGCAAAATGATGGAATAGCCTACCCATTACGAAAATAGACTCCATGGGTACAATTTTCACGAGTTTTTGAGTTGGTTAACATAAAACCAACACATTTTAAACTTCAAAATAGAATTGATATTGAATCACAGACGCCTAACCCGAGATTGCCAAATGTTATAGCCCCAGGACTGCCAAATGTTATGAACTTCGAAATCAAACTAATATTGAATCGCAGACACCTAGCCCTGGAACTGCCAAATGTTATGAACTTCGAAATCCAATTGATATTGAATCACATACGCCTAGCCCCGGTACTGCCAAATGTTATGAACTTTGAAACCAAATGTTATGAAATTCGAAATGCAACTGATATTGAATCACAAACACCTAGCCTCGGGACTGCCAAATGTTATGGATTTATTCTTTATACGACTAACTGCTTGCAACGGAAGACATAAAAGAGCGTTAACGTGGATCGACGCGTGCCGGAATTATTTTGACACGGTTCGATGTTAACAAATCGCGATGAGAGATGCTTACTAGGATATCTTAAAAATTGAATTAAATCGTTTTAAGTTTTCTTTTCGGCAGAATGTCGAATTTTTCATTCATATTTAAATTTAAACTTTAAAAAAAGGCTTACAATATTTAAGGTTACTTGGGTGTAATTATACCATTAACTTAATTTTTAAGACTTAAGAAAAAGATCTCACACCTAATTAGAAATTAGTTTATTACTAGCATACCCCCAAAGCTGGTAAATAAGTTGGTAAATGAAACACCGAAAATAACTTCCATATGTTGTAAATTTGAGAGAAAGTTGTATGTAGATAATGTAAGTTTTTTTTTATGAAAACATAAAAGAATTAAGCAAAACTTACCATATCTTTGAGAATTTGAATTCATTGCTGAGAGATCATCAAGAATTGCCAATGAGCTATTTGTGTTTGATATAACACCGACTTTGAGATTATAGAGAGCTAGCAACCAGTTTGAGATTATGATAGGAATTCAAACAACCTAAAATCATGTAGAATGCCATAAAACATTTGGAAGGATTTTTTTAAGGTATATGTAGGGTTGAGTTTGCCACCGATGAGTTAGAAAACAACAAATTTGCAGGAGATTCTCCACTTGAGTAATGCAATTTCATCCTATTTTACTCAAGAGTATATGGCATTTTAGTTAAGCACATACTAATTTGTAAGCCTTTGAAGTTGCGTTGGTTGTCTGTATCCAATTCAAATATAAACACTAGTGAATCCAGATGGGAGCAGGTGGAATTCAAGTTTGTTGGCATGGCTTTTTCAAGCGTTGTTTACTTCGCTTCCTTATGCTTCAGTCATCGCCTCTGGTTTCGACGAGGAGTGTGCTCAGGTTTTTACAATATAATTTGCTCATGTCTTTACGGTATGATTGTCCTCCTCCACAATTCTTGATGATCTGTCAATAATTGCTTCAAATTCTCAAACGATAAGGTAAGTTTCAATTAATTATTTTATGTTTTCATCACAAAAACTTTTATTATCTACATACAACTTCATCTCAATTTTGCAACATATCGAAGTTATCTTCGGTGTTTCATTTCCCCTCTTTGGGGTATGCTAATAGAGAGTATTTTTACGGGCGAAGGTGCTTTTAGGGGGTTATTCTTAACATGGCTTCCATCGTATGTCAGGGGCCTATGAGAAGACGCCCCCGGTCCTCTATCTGCAACGTATCAACGCATTCCACCAATCACTCTGATCTCATTGTTGACCTAGTCCAAGAGAACCAAGAACCAATTTCGTGTTGGCAAAGATGTTGGAGAAGATGTGGAACACCCGACGCCAAGTGGACGAAAGGATAAATATTGTTCTCTGCAGCGTTCATTGTCTCCTGCAACAGGAAACATGGAAGTCTACTGCTACTGGCTACATAACCGGTCTGGCTTTGCTTTGCTTCTTTCTAGGTAGGTAAACCAAAAATTCCTTTTCATCTTCCCTAGATGCCTCTGTTTCTTACTCTAGTGCTACGTTCGGTATTGGTGCTAACCTTGGCTGCCACTTTTACTGCTACCTCCGCCGCTTGATCATTCACTGGCTTTGGATCATTTACTGAGACACAGTCAATCAAAGAAAATGCAATTGATGCTCGATCTTGGTCGTAGCCATGAGAATATCAATATACTACAGATATTGTGTCGATAAACCATGCCATGTTGCACAGACTTTGTCAAAGGAATTATCAAAAAACCATGAAAGTGAAGTGAGAAAGAAAAGCATAGATAAATACATCTGCAAGCAGTTTGACTAGTTTCATAACATATAATAAGGCGAAAGAATAACTAAAACTAGATACTAGCAGTCAATATCAAAGGTGTTGTAGATGTGAGTCGCATGCTCTCTATTGCAAACTGAACCAGCAGGACAAAGAGCACCAAAATACCAAAGCATACAATGGCAGTAAATACACCCATTATATGTACTCAAAATTGAAGGGCATTTGTTGTGCAGATGGAACTTGACAACCAATGCAACTCGTCCCAATCCAAAAGGATCTTATCACTATGGGATCATCACCATTAGTTAAACAATTAATCTTGCAAACTCATCTCTCATCATCAGTGGAAAACAACGCTATGTAGTGAATATAATTTCTTACATGCGTCCCAGGGAGTCGTTGCAGCTTGCAGATTACTACAGCATCGGTGGAGTGTACATTGTGGGAGAAATTGTTGATAGTACCAATGGTGGATCTAGATTTATGTAGACTGCTCTGATGTTTGTGGAATATCGGATTTTCATTGAGCTTCTGTTCCAGATCTATGAAGACACTGTCCAGTCGTGGCATTTGGATGGATATTCCTTCTTTCTAGTAGGGTAAATTCTAATTTCCAATGCATGAAGTATTTGTTTGTAGATATAATTTGTTGGAAGTCTCAATGGGGTCTTGGTTTCACGGTTGATATTTACCTTACATGATTCCATTAGGCACTAGCTATCAAATTTTTGATAATTTGTATAGAAAATGTGGCGAAAACTAACTTTAAAAAATTCATTTGGTCTACAGAATGGATGCCCCCATATGCTCTTCATTTGCACATATTAGTATCCACACAACTCATCAAAAGAATCTTCATGCTGTGAAAAACAATAGTAACGAGGTTGCAAGAAGGGTTTGCAATTAAAAAGGGGATCATCATCTTATCTCCATCATGACATGTATGACTATTACCATCAGCCTATGCTATGCAACATATACATGATAACAAATTGAAACACTATCATTACTCCCCATTCTTCCTTAATCCTCTAACACATGCAATTAAGCATTTTACAATCACTGGCCTTAGTGATGCATGTGGGTTTATTTGGCTTGGAATTGGGATATGACCTGAATTGTTTTCCCTTTTCCTATAATGTAGCTCCTCTATTCGCGAGTGGTGAGCATGTGGGTTTACTAGGGTTGGATTTAGGATATGGCATGAACCCCTTGCTTCAAACGAAAACCCTTTTTCCAAACACAAGTGGTCGATGGCATTCTGTTGGTTGCAAAGTCTATCAAAAAATCGAGAAGAAGGATGGCTACATAGGTGCACTATCATTATCATTAAAGGAGTGGATGTTGCATTTTTTGTGAGCTTGGGAAGGTGAACAAAAATGTGAATCAGTGTGAGAGGGAGACAATAGAAGCATAATATAGTATAATGATTTCAACCATTTATTATACTAAATGGAAAGATGATTTTGGTTGCAACATTCATAAAAAAAATTGTGTTAGGGATACTTGTGCTTTTGACACAACAAGGGATGATATTGGTGATTCAGGGACAAGAAAAATGACAGGGAGGCGGCTATTCGGTCGCCTATGATACTAGGGTCGATGGGTCAAAAATTGGTTCGTGCTGCAGGTGTTGAACGATCCACTCTACACAGGTGTGGGCGAGTTGCTGGATAGGTAGGGGCCCATTCACGAAACCTCAGTATAACTCTCATTTCATTTGATCTTAATATGGAACCATTCACTTTTCCAGAATCAACAAATAAGTGGAAGTCAGTCATAATATATATACCTCAGTCAAATGGATAAGGAAACACGTTGGGAAGGAGGGAGTGAGTCTATCTATATGCATGCCGAATCCGTAAATATGAAGGGCATGCCGCAAAAGTATTATGTGCAGTCCGTCCTTCCTTTCCAGGACGCAAATATAAGTACCTGGACCATCATGGTGAACCTCTCCTTGCGATCGGGATGAGGTCGGTGCCTCCCAGCCGGCAGATCGAATCGGATTTTCCTCAGGTAGCCACCGACCTACAGTTATCCCCAGTGGCCGGCTTCCATTTGAAGTTTGATGCTACAGCGAATAAGTCACTTTGTTGCTGTCGTTGCACTGGTGTTTAAGATGGCGAGAGCTAACGACCGAGCTGCAGAGTCATTAAGACTCCTGCTGCGGTCTTTACTGTCAGTGTTGCACGGGTGATGGGATACTCTCTCCCGTAGAATCACGCGTGGGATAAGCGTTCACCAAATCGCCCCGTCTTTCCGGCCGATTTTTGATTAAAATCAGTCAAATGTTTGCTGTGAAATTGTTTATTTCATTATTTTGGAATTCTACTAATTTTATTTGCTCTTTCTATACTAAATCGGGCATTTTAAAACTACCCAAATGATTAAAATTACGATTTAATTCCTCGAAAGTATGATTTACACCAAAATTGATCTGCCGGATTCCGGCGAGTCGGGGGCGATTTGGTGAACGCTTATCCTGCTCCGTAGAATCACACGATGTCGAAAAACGAGCAAGAACCATCTATGCCCATCGCCTATTTACCATCATCCATGCATGCAAATACAAACCCATGGCGGGCCGCTCAAGGTTTTGCTTTGTTTACTACGTATTTAAAAGAAGCAAGTTTAGATTTTTTTTAAGTATCTTTTTAGTTCCGAGTCACATTGATATGTTGATAGGATTACAATTCAAACATAAGTTTTATATTTTATAATAAAAATAAAACATAATTTGTTAATTAAAGAAATATAAAATAATAAATTATAATTTTTTTTAGATATAGTTACACAAGTTTTAGTTATAGAAACATTTTGGTGCAAAGTTATAAATATATATATTATTTTATTATTTGAAACAAGACTTAAGATGAGTGGTTTTTTAAAACTTTTATTTTAATAATTTTTGGTGTAGTAAAGTTGATTGTATAAATTATTAAAAGATTATCATATACATAAATATTATTTATAAAATGTATATGTTAGATATAAGATATGTAAAAAATATAATATGTATAGTATTTAATGAGAAAAAAATGTATATGTGATTGCATGATTGATATATGCATCAACTTGGCCCAACTTTACTTGGTCAAAAAAGTCGTCAATGTTCTCATGATTCTCATTGGCAAAAAAAAATCGTAAAAAATTCAAAAGATTAATAAACTAAGTAGCCTTAGCCTTGAATTTCCCATAGAAATGGCTCTCAAAAAACTTAAAAAAGACATCTATTAGAACTAGAGATATGTGAAGAGGTATAATCATATTAAAGC
>LPNX010779747.1:10616-39435 GCA_001517045.1 Pseudotsuga menziesii
TAATGCATAATGCATAATGCAATGCATGATGATAAGTAAATATTTAGGATTTTTTGAAAATAAAGAGATACAAAAAGCAAGAGAATGATTCTAACCACCCCAGACTCTGCAAGCACACATAAACAGCATTCCAGCAAAGAACTAAGGCAAAAGGACTCTAATGCACTAATCTCAAACAAAAAATCAAAGATGCCATGACAAGAACTTTCCTAAAAAAAAATGTTTCTGGTCAAAAACAGAGGCCTTAACAGACTCAGGCAGTGCCAAAGGAGACTTAGAAACTAACAGCATTCACCCAACAATCCACAATCTTCCACAAAAAGGTAAAAACCAGGGTATACGTGACTGTGCGCAGTGAACCCGCGTGTATACGTAGAAATTCCAGAGGAACCTGCGTGTATACGTGACTGTAAATGACAAACCCACATACAGGAAGAAAAAGATGCAAAAATTTCAGGCAAACAGACAGGCTGAGACTAAATTCACACCAATCAGGCTCTACCAGGCATAAATGCCTCCATACCCGACACAGAAACAAGAGAGAGAGAGCACTTCAAATACATTGAATGCCAAAAGATCAACCCCCAAAGGACAATTACTAGGAACTCCCCAGCGGAGTCGTCAATTCTATTACGGAGAGAAATTCGTATGGCTTGGGGTACCACAACAGACAGCTAGACTCCAGAAATCAATCTTTCCCAATATGCAATAGAAATTAAAAACATCTAACACTAAAGGATCGAACCTCGTACCTTATTCCGGACGGTTGAAGTAGATCCCCGTTGAGCTTTCCAATCTTCAGCTTGAATTGTTATAGCACGTCCTTAACAACAAGTAAACAATACAAGCATACTATATTTCATGGTGTTAGATCTATTCTAGCATATATAATCAATAATGTATAAGCATTTGACATATTCCAATGGATGCAACATTCATTCAAATGCACATTACTGGACAGGAAAAGATATTTCTATTAATATGAATCGGAGATTACAAGTGACAACCTCTGACGGCACTTCTGCGAACCGGAGAAACTGAATCCCCCACTTGGGCCTCCACCACCTCAATCCTCCATCACTCCGATAGCAAGCTCACTAACAAAGGCAAGCTTCGGAAGAACACAACAGTGTTCCAAAGGGACAAAGGGATGCAGACTCAAGTATAGTTCTGGCAACAATGGACTATAGTTTCGGTACTCTCAATTCTCTCTTATGCTTTCAATGTCTCAATGGTTCCTTATATAGCTTTCCAAAGTGATACTGAAAGGTCGAATCCGTGCGATCTCAAGGCATATGGAAGGCCAGGAGTCATATGAGTCGGATTCAAGGCAAAGAACGGTCCAACAGTTTTGGATTATGCACACATCTCGATGTATGCGACTATAGAGGGAATATCCGCGTATGTACGCGGTTATCGGGGAAAAGGCCGCGTATATCGTTTTTTTAATGTTTTTAGGGATGGTCAATGATACATCAAAAGACAATAAATGGTCCATAGGGAATAATGAGTCTGCAGCGAGATAGGGGAAGGCCATACAATGTGTGATTCACCTAGTGTGGTGAAATCCGCTATAACAGTTTATATTCCCTATCTCTAGTTATGTTCCCGATGGGGAATATATATGAATCGGTTAGGTGGATTAATTATAGAGACATATTTAAATTTTTTATTTTTCAAATGATTTTACTATAGTTTGATTAATTTTTATTTTTTGAATTATTTAAATATTGATTTAACTTAACTTTTATTAGTCTTTTGCAGGTGACATTTGCTTAGGACTTTGTTCCCCAAGACCTGGTGGCGTGATAGCATAAGCAATGGCATTGGAAAATGCTTAGTTTGAGTTAATAGTATTTACACTAGCAATTGCTTCTCGCAGTGGCAGTTGGTTTGATTAATACAAAATAGTTGAGAGCAGAAAATTTCTCCCTCGAAATAAATAACTGATCAAAAGGGACCAATGAGAATGAAACATACCTATAAGCTGCACTTTTGCTGGGCGTTATTGCTGTTGGTAATCGTGAGAGATAATTCTAGACCATATCATGAAATGATTGTTGGAGACATTTACCACCATACACACTCTTTTTGGTCAAAGTGACCTAGTTAAACCACTATCCTAAGTATTATTGACATTAATTGACATCAGTGGAGCATTAAATGTCATCATCCAGTCACACCCATGCCTACCTTCAGTCAAGGAGGCTAACTTAGCCTTCTCCTACATTCAGGGAGGCTAACTGGAGCACTCCGGGGGTAATCTGAGTGATATTAATGCACCTAATTGCTAACTAGTGGTTACAATCAGTTAATGAGTCAGTGAAGGTGCCTCCTTTCATTTAATTGATTATTTAATGATTAATTAATGAATTGGAGTCAACAGGGGCGCCTCCACCAACTTCTGATTTTTACTTCAACTTCAGTTAACCTCATCGGGGTTCATTGAATTCATTGAAGCGCTAGCACTTGATGGTTGGCTTGCTATGACATGTGTCTGATCTCTTTCAGTTGAGACTCAGTCATTTATTGCACTCCGGATTTAGTTAGGGTTCAGTTGAGTCAATTAGGTTTTTGATCAGTGGTTAACTGAGTGTGGACTATGGCTTACAGTCAGTTAAGCTAGACTCCCTCATTCAATTCGAATGACCTCCTTAGGGATTCGAATTGCTTCTCATTCATGCTTGTAGCATGACATTGTAATTGTAATTTTTCATTCTTTATTGATTATACAGAGCGACTACTCATTCTGCAGTCCGATTACACCATTTCATGTGTTATTTGTTCATTAATCTTTGATGAGACTATGCTTGAGTTCCTAGATCACTGTCAAGATTAATATGGTATCAGAGATTATGGCGGGACGAAGCTCTATCTCTTAAAAAAAATCTTTTTGACAGATTTCTGCATGAAAATTGAGCAATCGCTCAAAAATCCAGCACTGCACCAAAAGCCAAGGCTTACCACTTAATACCCGAAGTAAAAAACTTGTTGATCAAGCCTGCTTGATTGACTATGCTGGGTGTGATGAAAGCCTAAAATGTGCAGGCTATCCAACCTTACATTGCCCTTTCTATTTTGATTTTTAGGTTTCTACAGGTGAAGCATTCCCTCTAGCAAATCCAGATGGCCTCCTCAGTAGATCTCTTGACTCCATACAATTTCCACTCATGGAAAGGTGATATGGAGATTCAGCTGCACTTTAGAGGACTTTTTAGAGTCACCATGGACACTGAAGATGAGCTCGGTTCTACCATAGAAAAATCAAGATTCTTGAACAAGAAGGATGACGCCTTCGGTTTCTTGTGCCTCTCTATTTCTCGAGATCTTCTTTTCCATCTTGCGCAGTACAATGTGGAGTTTCAAATTGGTACTTATAAATATGTGGTATTATGTGATATAATTCCTATGGATGTATGACATATAATCTTAGGAGGCCATGGAAATATGACATAAAAGTTATTCATGATGGAAGGAAAAACACTTATTCTCTGGAAAAGTATTGAAGGAGGCATACATTGTCACCTTTGAGAGATGAAGCAGTGCAAGAAGGTTTAGAATCCAGTATTTTGCTAATGACTGGAAAGGAGCTGTTACAAGAATTCAAGAAAGAAGAAGAACTGCATTTTTCCTTGTTGTAAAACCAAAGGTAATTTTAACTTCTACGAATCTAGATGATTTTCCTACTGAATTAAAATATTGCTTGATGATTATGTTGATATTATTGTGGATGAGTTACCAAATGATTTACCTCCAGTGAGAATGATTAGTAATCACATTGACTTAATACTTGGTGCAAGTTTACCTAATAAGGCAGCCTTTAGACTGACTCCTCAAGAGAATGACGAGATCAAACAACAGGCACAGGAGATTTTGGATAAAGGTTTGGTGAAAGAAAGTTTGAGTCCTTTGGTAGTACCCACTGTGCTTAGCCAAAATAAGGATGTTGGATGGCATATGTGCACTGACTCCAAAGCAATCAACAATATCACTATCAGGTAAAAATCTCCCTTACTTTGCATTGATGATTTGATGGATTGTATGAGTGGCTCAAAATATTTTTCAAAGATAGATTTAAAAAGTGGTTATCATCAAATAAGAATAAGAGAAGGGGATGAATGGAAGACTGCATTCAAGACTAACAATGGACTATATGAGTGGTTAGAAAATCCATTTGGGCTTACTAATGCACCTAGTAATTTTATGATATTGATGAATGAGGTCTTGAAGGAGTACACTGGAAAATTTTTGATAGTGTATCTGGATCTTAAATTGGTGTTGGAAACCCTGCAAAAGGAGAAGGTACTAATAAATCTGAAAAAAGTGTAGTTTTCTGAAGAAAGAATTGATTTATTTGGGATTCATGGTTTCAGAAGAAGGGTTAAAAATGGATCCAGAGAAGGTAAAAGTAATTGTAACACCCCGGTTTTGACCCCGTTTGCATTAAAATTGTATATGATGTATATATTGTAATTAATCGTGGTGTGGAGCTAAAGGCAAAAGCCCCACCATTGATTTAATGTTTTATGTTCCGGTGATTAAAATTGTTGCCGATGGTATATCATGCTATCCGGCACATTATCATTTTTGGCATCATGTAAATATGCATTTTAATTAAAATGCCCACAACCAGCTAGGTCTATGCAACATTAAAAGAGATGGGGGCATGATTTCCTAAGGATAAGGAGGGGGGAATATTTAACCTTTGGAGCCAATGGGGAAAAGCCAAATGTCAAAGGGAGAATCCATGAAACAGTCAACTATCTTTCTTGTCTCATTCACCCAATCATTTAATTCTTCCAGAAATTGGTTGAAGTAGTTATTGCATGGGGATGGGAGGAGCATGGGCAAGAAATTCGAATTTGGGGAAAACCCATTTTTGGGGAAAATCAATTTTGACTTTTGGGGCAAGTAAACACCCCAAAATGCATGCCATTGGGATATACATCCACCTTCTTAATTTTTGCCTCATGTAGGGAAGCTTGGGAGTTGTTTCACCTCCACGATTTTTCTTGTGGTATGTTTCTCCTTCACGATTGGGCTCCTAGGCGTTTTCCTCATCATCATTCACCCATGTTGGGACTTCCTCAAGTGGCTGGGAATTTGTTGAGTGTGAAATCCATGATTTTTGGATTTGCTGTGTATTTCTTCCTCTTGTGGGCAGTCGTTCTTCATTTTTCTTGAGGCTAAGAATTTTGTTTTTGTGATGTTCTTATGGTTGGGTCTCTTCCCCAACATTTTCTGTTGCATTCCCCACTATTTGTCAAGCTGAAAATCGTTTTTGTGTTGCCCAATGATTTTGAGGAGAGACCACATCCTTTTGGGTGTTGTTGATGAATTTGTTTTTGGCCACATTAGGGCCAAAACGTCCCTGGGATATGATTTGTTGTTAGTGGGTTGCTCTTACCCTCGTTGGCAATTAATTTTGTGGTTGAACTATTTTCCTCAACCCAGAAATGGTGTATATTGTTGTGTATGCAATTGGTCTTTGGACTGTGTAGGAGTGGAAAGGAGTCTGCTTGACAAACCTATTGTTTTGCAGGAGCCTCATAGATAGAGCTAGAGGGATGGCTCTCTTGTCTACACCCCTTAAATAGCACTGGAAGGGAAGTCATGTCCTAAGGGACTGTGCAGCAGAGAAGGGAATGATTCCTTGTGTTGGGTGTGTGGATGTCTTAGGAGTCAAGCTAGTTCTGGTGTAGGCATCCTTAGCTCTTCAGTGAGCCCACTAGCTTAGCAGACAGTGCTTCCATCTCCTGATAACCTGATAAACCCAACTTGTTGGCTTGGTTATGTGTTGTTGTGTACTCTTGGTCTGATAAACCCAAACATAGATTTGGCTTGACTAAGTTTTGACATATCTTTGGCTATGTGTGAGCTTGCTTAGTTTCCTTTTCCTTAGGGAATCATGCCCAGCTCAGGGGTGGCAGTGTTGCTAAGAGATTAAGGAGCACACTGGCCTATGGTTGGGTGGAACATTGCATTGACATAACTGGTTGTGGGATGAGCTTCTTCATAAGATAAGTATTCTTGTGTTTAAATATTTACATTTACATTTGATAATGATTTAAAATGAACATGTGAATGAATGGAATGGATTTGATTCCACTGTGTGTTAAATAATTATGCATCTATGCATGTTCTAGTTCAAAGCATTCCAATTTTTATTATGTGTATGCTCATGGGGCTAGTTGCACGGGTAGTTAGAAGCATCGGTAGCGTCCTCTTCGCTAGTCAGACGGTTGGGGACGTTACAGAGATTCTGAATTGGACAACTCCAAGGGATGTGTATGAGGTAAGAAGTTTTCATGGTCTTGCATGTTTTTATAGAAAATTCATCAGGAATTTTAGTCAAATTTGTGCACCCATAATAAACACCTTCAGGGGAAGTAGACAAGATTTCAAGTGGATAGAAGTAGCTGATAGAAACTTCAAATTGTTGAAGAAGAAGATCACTGAGAATCTTCTTCTAGATTTACCGAGTTTCAACAAAGTTTTTCAAAGTAGAGACAGATGCTAGTGGGAAAACAATAGGGGTCGTTTTGAGTCAAGAACATAGACCGGTAGCATACTTCAGTGAGAAGTTGAATGAGGAAAAACATAAGTATTCCTCATATGATAAAGAATTGTATGTTATTGTGCAATCTCTCAAGAAATGGAGACATTACTTGATTCCCAAAGAGTTTGTGCTATATTAAGATAATCATGCTTTGTAGTTCATAAATAGTCAACCTAAATTGAACTAGAAACATGCTAAGTGGGTAGAATTTTTGCGGAACTTTACCTTTGTGATCAATCATACAAGTGGAAAATCTAATAAGGTTGTTGATGCCTTAAGCATAGAAAATTTGACCTTGCAAGAGATTAAGGTCAGTACTTTGGGATTTGAAAATTTGGCTAATATGTATAAGGAACATGTGGGTTTTAAGGATGTATATGCATCCCGTGAGAATCCAATTTCCCACAATAGTAGTCAATGGCTGGACTACATGCTACAAGAAGGATTGTTGTCCAAGAGTAGTAAATTATGCATTCCTAAATGTTCTATGAGAGAAAATCTAATATAGGAGAAACATAGTGGAGGTTTGTTAGGTCTCTTTGGATAGGACAAAACATTTTCTCAAGCAAGTGCTTTTTATTTTTGGCTAGGAATGCAGAATGATGTCAAGAATTTTGTTGACAGTTGCAGGACATCTCAACATGCCAAAGGGAGGAGAAAAAATACGGGACTGTATCAACCCTTACCTATTCCAACTAGGCCTTGGGATTTCATCAGTATGGATTTTGTTCTGGGATTACCTAGAACTTAGGGGGGTATGATTCTATTTTTGTGGTAGTAGATAGGTTTTGAAAAATAGCTCATTTTATTGCTTGTAATAATACCAATGATGCTACACATATCACTAATTTGTTCTTTTCAGAAATTGTGAACATAGTTTTCCTTTGAGCATTGTGTCTGACAGGGATACCAAATTTGTTGGTCATTTTTGGAGAATTTTATGGAAGAAATTGGGTACTAAGCTTAGTTCTAGATTTTCTTATCATCCTCATACTGATGGTCAGACTGAAGTGGTAAATAGGATCTTGGGAAATATATTGAGAATGTCACGTCCCCATCCCTTCGACCGGTGAAGAGGACATGACCATGGCGTTAACCATCCGGGCTACTAGCCCCATGAACATGCGAATTACTTAAAAATGCTCAACAGAATGCATTGAAGCAAAACATGCACAGATGCAATTTATTAATCATACACAGTGGAAGCAACATTCATTCAAACAAGCATTCATTCAACATGTTCATCACATCCATTAACAGAAAAATATGATTGTAGAAGTAAAATGGACAAGATTACTTATCTTATGAAGAACTCCTTCTGCAACCTGCTACGTCGTTGCAACGTTCCACCCAACCATAGGCCAGCGTGCTCCTTAATCTCTCAGCAACGCTACCACCCCCGAGCTGGGCATGATTCTCCAAGGAATAAGGGAACAAGCAGGCTTACACATAGCCAAGGATACACAAAACATATCCAAGCCAACACAGTTGGGTTTATTAGGCCATCAAGGAGTTGGGAAAGGCTAAATGCTAAGCTGGTGAGCTCATTGTAGAGTCAAGAACACCTACACCAAAACTAGCCTGACTTCTAAAACACCCACACACACCCAACATAAGGAATCAGTCCCTTCTCTGCTACACAGTCCCTCAGGCCCTGCATTCCCTTCCAGTGCTATTTAGGGGTTGTGGAGAAGAAAGCCAGCCCTCTAGCTCTGTCTGTGTGGTTTCTAGCCACCAGGTTTATCAAGCAAACTAAGCCCCCATCCCTGCTCCCTACACAGTCTGAAGACCAACCATTGCATACATGCAATCAATCAGCTGATATAGCTTAAGATAGGGAAGACAATTCCTGAGTCATTCTTGGCCCTACCGTGGCCAAAATGACTCTCAAGCGAATTTACAATAGTCCCCAAAATGTATCATTGGACAAGCTCACAACAGGGGAAAACGGTTCCAAACAGACTGTGCGTGAGGGAAAACTTGCACCAATCCCCAAATATAAAGAAAATCACAACAACCACCACAAATCTTGAGGAGGACAACGACGACCATAACTCACGGGAAGAACAACAGTCCAAAACTCAACATTAAAATGACGGGGAAACTTACACGACCATACCAGTCTGGGAGGAGAACATACAGCTGAAAACATGGATGAAATAGCACCGCTCTCAACTTGTTGCATGAGTAACCACAGCACATAACCCACAATTCATCCTGTGAGGAAGGTATCCGCCCATACTGTCCACAAAATCCGTAGAGGAAAACCGCGTGAGTAAAACCAGGAAATTCCTGTGCGAGAGAATGAGCAAGAATCCCACTCCTGCGTGAGGATGAACAGACCAGGGAAAGAATGGCGTCGTGGAGTGCGCGGAATGAGAGGCGTAGTCATTCCTCTACCCATTGTGAGGTTCCATCCACTGGTAGAGTGTGCGTGTGGGAAAGGACTGGCAGTCCTACCACACCCACTCCCAAACAACAATAACTGACATAACTTCCCCCAGCTAACAGCAGCAGTTATTAATTGGTGGTGGTTGGGTAAGACAAGGTGGTGACACCTGGGTTGTTCCCTCCCCATTGGCCAAGGTTTGACAATTTCCCACCCTTATCCTTGTGAAAATCATGCCCCTTTCGATTTAGTTGCCCCAAGCGTAGCTGGTCGGGTTCATTTTAATTATAGATGCATATTTACATGATGATAAACTCAAAACGTATGCCGCATGCCCCGATATACAATCGGTGACAATTTCAAACCGAAACATAGCATAACCAATCAATGGTGGGGCCTTGGCCTTTAGCTCCGCACCATGATCATTTACAATATATACATCATATGCATCTAATGCAACAGGGTCAAAAATGGGGTGTTACAGATAAGTCTTGTTTATGAGAATCCAAAACAATGCAATTTAGCTCTTACTCAAGCTGAGTTTTCGTACATGTATGAGTCCTTTTCAAATTGTGTATGGTATGCACCCCAAAGGAGTGTATGAACTCATAATTTTGGGAGTACAGGAAAGGGGAAGTGCAGATGGTGAATATTTTGCATCTAATATGCATGAGATGCACGAAAATGTTAAAAGGAAATTGCAGGAAAGTGCTGGACAATATAAACAGAGAAAATATTTGAAAAGAAGAGAAGTTAATTTTCAGGTTGGAGATTTAGTAATGGCATATCTAAAAAAAAAAGAGTTTTCTTAAGGGGACTTACAATAAAATGAAACTCAAGAATATAGGACCTTGTAAAATTTTGAGGAAGTTTTCTGCAAATGCATATGAAATAGAACTTCCTTTTGATTTTCAAATTTCTCCAATTTTTAATATTTTAGATTTATATCCTTTTAAAAATTTAGGTGTTCAGACATAAGAAATGATCTCGGGTGAATATGGTCCATTTGTAGATTGGAAAGGATAGTTACCAAAAAAGGAACAACCACATATTGAAGCTATCCTTGACAAAATAATTTCAAAGAAGACCATAAACAAATATTATTTTCAATATTTGGTTAAGTGGAAAGTTCATCCATCTGAAGATGCACAATGGATGACTGAACTGGAGATTTCCAAGTTCAACGTGAACCCCAAAGCACTATTGAATAATTATTTTCTTCCCTCGGATTATGATGCAGGAGCATCGATTCAAAGTCCTTTGTTTTCTGATTGAGCAGGAATTACTATTTTTTTGCTTCCATGTAATCATTTCTAGAAGGATAGAATTAGTAGTGGTTGGTTTTATAGATAGGATTTGTTTGATTGAAAAAATGGAAATTTTCCATGGATGTCATTGAATCTTGCAAGAGGTTTCTCGAGGATAGGTTAGTTGTAGATTTACTTTCTTAGGAGTTCAGATCCTTCTTGTTCGGATATAACGGGTTTGATGGAGTTCCATATTAGTGTCGAATGTAATAATCAAAGATATGAGTGGGTGTGGATGAGAGTGTGTGTAGCAGTGGTTAATGGTTAATGAAATGAATAACATAGTAATATCCTCTACGTCAATATTTATAAATTCTTTATCTTCTTTTCAATAACCAGAAGCATGTTTAAATTCTCTGTGTCTATGAATCTTTAATATTTTTGAAATGTTTAGAAAATTCATGAAGATGGAGATGTGTTCATGCAAATGCAAAAGGAAGGAGATTGATCGTTTCACAGATCAATTTGACTGTAATAGTCTAAGTTAACAACTTGGGACTTAGACATATCTATGGTTATGGATGAATTCAGCAGGAGAAAAGTGTACGGGAGATAATATATCTACAAAGTTAAAGGGAAGTTTCGCTCTTGATATCAGATCAATAGATGGAGAAGAATCCGCAAGAGATCAATGGTCGAGAATTGTTTTTGCAATGCAAGGGTGCAAGCTTGTCAAATTTGCGGGAAGTTAATTGCGCAAGAAAAGTTGTGGGGGATGAATTGCGAAAGCAGTTTGAGGAAAAGTCAAAAATCCAACCTGCAATACGTAATCCGCAATCGCGGAAAGATAGTCTGCAGAAAAGATGTTGCAGAAACTCAGTTGCGGAAACAATAATTGCGGAAGGAAGTAAGCTTGTGGAAGAAGATCTTAATCAAGGTTTTGTGTTATTAGGATAACATAGGCCTTCTAGCTCTTACTGGCATCAGTTCCATGGTAAAAATTGCTAGTAGAGTCAACCATATTAAACTAAATTCATCCATATTCAAGCATCACAACTAATCCATGCTTAAACATTGTAAAGTTTAGTTAACCATCCTCAACCATGGTGAAACATATTCAACCAAAGTCAACCATATAGAACCATGGTTAAACGTTCCCAACCATAGTCAAACATGGACAACCATGATCAAACATGGTGAAACATATTTATCCATAGTCAACCACAAATAAACATAGTTAATCGTAAACAAACACTATGAACCATGGTTAACCAAGTTTAACTAATGTCCATCATGTCAAACACAATCAACTATAGTCTAACATGTTGAATCATTAGTAAACATTCTCAACAATAATCAACCATAGTCAAATAAATGTCAATTATGATTAACCATGATTAATCATGATCAACCATAATCAACCATGGTTGTTAAGCATTTTTACGTAAAAGTCAACCAAAATAATCTCATTTATATAAATAAATGAGCATGCATTATTATTATTATTATTATCATTAATTTCTATTTTTATTTTATAATAAAATAGTATAAATATTATTTATTTAATCTTATTATTATTTACTTCTTTATTTTTAAATATTTTTTCTTTTTATTTATATTTTTCTTTTATAAATAATTATTTTAATATTTAATAATAATAATAATAATAATTGATCAATCATTCCTTATACATTGATCATCAACTAGCACAATCACATTTTTAAAAGTGGTTGAAATATGTCGATCAACATTATTATATTTAAATAGGGTAGAAAATGGTGTTAGTCGATGTATATCAACCATTATTAAAAATGTGGTTGTGCTAGTTCTAAATCCCCAATTTCTATATATTTTTAATTTACTATAAATACCCCTTGACCCATATATACTAGGGAGTATAATAATTTCTTTTTTTAGAATTTTAAAACTCAATACAATCTCGTATGGTATAGTATTACTTAATTAGTGAACCCCTTATGGGTGAAAGAGAATGTGACCATGAAAAAATTGTCGACTTTGGTGTTAAGATTTCAATGGTTATACAATATCTAAAAGCATTTAGCATCATAACATCATAACCATATACCAAAGTATCACTAAAAGAAAGACAAGCACTTCCACACAAAAGAACACATAGATTTATCCTGGGAAACCCTCATGGGGGAGAAAACCCAGTAAAACTCCCTTGATATAGACTTCCACCAAGTAGAGTGTAAAAACCAAAGAATAAGACTTATAAGGCCCCAAGAATAATATTGTATTACTTCCTCTCTCCCAGATGGACTGCTCCTTCTCTCTCTAGCGCAACTGCTTGAGTGTTCTTTTTGTCCAAATAAGGGAGGCGCCTCTCCTATTTATACAAATCAACTAAGAGGCATAATAACCCAATAAGGCCCACTTCTCCTTTATTCTAGAGCCGACTTGCCTTGGAAGACTCAAAAATACATTTCAATAACACTTTTATGGGTACTACTGATCACCCAACTTACAACAAAGGTTTTACCTCAAGACTTTACATGACCAAATACATCAATGCAATCCCTAATTGGAGGAACAACATCTACAGAAGGGGTGAAAATGATAATAATAATAAATATAATATCTTTTGTAGTTACATTTCTTTAAAACTCCCTCTTAACAAGTTAGGTATTCTACAAAAATACATCTGTACAACTGACTAGTGAATCTATATGTCATAAGAACTTTTGACAATCACATCAACGTCATCATCATCTAAGGAACATCATCATCACGGACATATATGGAATCATATTGAGCATCATCATTTATGGAACCATATCAAGCATTATCATCTCTGACATCCTCTGGAGCATCATCTCGAGCATCACCTGCACTATTATCAGTATACAAATACTGAGCTAAATCACCCACCACATAAACAAATGTTGGAAAATCATCATCTACAACTGAATGCATGAACTTGTCCACAAGTTAATGCATGACCACGGTCTATATGAGATTATTGTCGTCTCGTCTGTAGGACCATACTTAGCCAACAAGTGCTAGGACCACTCTTCACAAGAGAGTGTTCTTTTCCACAAGACTATCCTCAAGTAGGAATAATTTCTATATATAAATTGCTATGATATTCAATTTTTCCTTGATGTATTTTGTAGGCCTATTCTATAATGCCTAAAAAACTTGGAGGTGTTCCAATACAATGAATAGAACAATATTATAGGTACCACTTAAGATGATGGTGTTATTCCAATAGTTAGGGGATGTAATTTCCCAGGTTCAACCCTATGAAATAATTTGAACTTAATTATGTATATGTTTAAATTTTTTGAATGTATATTGTTTTAAATGTTTTATTCACACCATGATTTAGACATGCTATGCTAATTTAGAAGACCTGAAAACATTAACATTTGAAATTAATGAAATGTCCAAAACCAACTAACTAATAATGAGTCCATAAAGGGGATATTGTACCATGAAAATGTTTATGTGTATAGCTACTTATGACTCTCATGCATAGTTATCCTACCCACATTGCCATTATGTTAACCTTAAATCTATTATAATGTTGATGTTGAGCCTAGAATACAGTCTAATTGGAGATATGAGAATAATAGCATAAATAGAACAAATATAGCAGAAATACACCAGAAGAAAGTAGTCCATGCCTTAATAATGAAGAACGGATATGAATAGCAATCCTCTTCGAGGGAGGAACCTCCTTACACAATGTACTAAGTACATAATACAAGACAAGATACAATGATGACTCAAATGAAAATATATCCTTCCTATATATAGGAGACAAAGGCATACAATAACAACTAATACACCCACTAATAGACCTAATTTGACATCCATAATATGCAATACACCAAAATATAGGGGGTAATGCACCACACTATAGGGGGGAATGTGACCAACATTTAAGGCTTAACATTCCCCTCCCCTTTAGACAAGTGTTTTCCTCAATGCTTAGGTATTTTTGGATGCATCTGTATGAATGACTCATCTTCCCATGTCAAATCTACAACTGTTATGTTCTTCCACTTAATGAGGTAGTCAATAATAGCTTGATTCGTAGTTGTTCGGTACTAGTTTCAATTATTTGTTCAAGTTCCCATATGATTTTTCCCTCTTCAAAAATACTTTGACTGTGATGTTGATCGTCCTATAGTTTCATCCCGTTTTTGGACATCTTCAATATTTGGAAAACTGCTTGTCGGTTCTCTATGCAATCTAGCACTTCTTGAACTATATATTTTCCTTCTTCAAACTTTGATTAGAAGACTATTTTATGGTCGACTTGGATGGAGATAAATTTAAAATTTCATGTCCTCTAGGTTTAAAACTTTGGCCTATTGTATCCTAATGTGTCATCTATTTTATGTTGCAAATATGACCTAATTTGGAGGCTCCAGTAAGAAGTTACTAGAAATATCCCAACACTTCTTATTTTTGGTCTATCCATAAGAAATAACTTGTGCAGTATGCCATGTGTCCAATATTTCGTGCTTGCAAATGAAAATCCTACCACATATATGCTTGTTTGGATTATCTCTGATGCAACAGGTCTCACTCAATTTGGATCTCGAATGCCTTAGATATGAGCTTTTTCCCCATAACACTTATTCCAAACCTTGATTGGAAGACTGATTTAGGGTCGACTTAGAACTTAAATAAATTTAAAATTTAGGATCCTATGGGTATGAAACTTCGACCTATTGTATCTTGATATGTCCTCTTTTTGATGCCACAAATCTCACATAATTCAGATTCTTTACTGGAGAGTTATTGTAAACGTCCCAACACTTCTTATTTTCTGTTCTTTTAAGAGAGAGAACTTGTATGGTATGACACATGTCCAATATTTTGTATTTGAGGCTGAAGACCCTGCCACATGTACTCTAGTATGTCTTATTTCTGATGCAATAGGCCTTTCCGAATTTGGTGTTAGGGAAACATGATCACAGAGTAATAGCAATAAACAAGATGCAAATATTAAAACACAAACACATTACAAGAGAGACACAAATATAATGTGGTTCACCCAAGATGGGCTACGTCCACATAGATATAATTGGCACCCTTTTATTATTATACTATCAAGCAAAATGAAGTGAAACATCCTACAACAAACCCATTGCACTTCCTCCTCGCTCTCTCACAATATCTCTAACACAATCATGGAGATTGTTTTACAATGCCACGATACAATACACAACCATATTACAATGCTTTCCTTTTATAGGGGAATTAACATGGGAAAATGCCATGGGTCACCCAATACCATGGGCCCACAAACTGTTGGCCAACAAACATCCCAAAAAATTTATTTCGGTGGCTTCGCTCCCGAACCCCCGCTGGGGTCCACTGGCCCCCACACCACCCTCTTGAGACAAGTGTACAATAAAATTTGGGTATTAATAGGGATGAAAAAGAACATCTCTAAATCAATAAGATCAAGCTCCACAAAGAACCTTTGGATGCTCCAGTAAAAATTTATTGCAAATTTTCCAATACTTCTTATTTTTTGTCTATCAAGAAGAGATAACTTGTACGGTATGACACATGTCCAATATTTTGTTTCTCAGAATTCAAAATATATTGCAATTAATTTGATCCATATTCTTTATGATGCAACATTTCTCACTCAATTTGGATCTTGGATGCTCCGGATATAACAATTTTCCCTAGAATACATGTTTGAGACTAGCTTTTGTGATAGTAAAAAACCCTAACTTCTTTAAGGTATAACTTTGATTTTGTAATGAAGTAAGATCTAAAAAATTTACCACATATTCTTCGACTTGTTCTGGAAGTGGGTTCCTACTTTCGTTGTCTGAAGCATTGTAGAAAAACATTTATAGAAAAATTTCCAAGATCACTTGTTTTGAAGTAGCCATACCGAAGGAAATGGATTTGATGCCAAATTTTATGCAACCAAGTCCTAGAAATAGCATAAAAACAAAAAAAAAATAAACCAGAATAAAGTAGTACACACCTTAATAATGAAGAAAAAAGATTAATAGAAATCCTCTTCGAGGGTGGAACCTCCCTACACAATGTATTGAGTACACCAGACAAGACAAGATACAAATGATGACTAACATAAAAATATCTCCTTCCTATATATATGAGACGTAAGTGTACAATGACAACTAATATACTCAAGCCGACATCAGTAATATGTACTAAACCACCGTATAGGGGGTAGCGTGGCACACTATAGGGGGGAATGTGCTCAATATTTAGGGCTTAACATGGATTTAGGAAACCACCTCCTACATCATTACATCTTGTCACCTACATTATTGTAACAAGGAACTAATGTATTATGATTGTTACTTGTCATCCTTCACTTGTTCCAAAAGATGAAATTCAAATAGGAAAAAGGGGCTCTTTTTTTATAATCTTAAAGAAGAGAGAAATAGATTTTTATGGTTGAAAAAGAAAGCCACCATACTATGGGATTGAATAGCCCATGAAAGAAAGCCATTGGATCCTTGGGAAGAAGAAGAGAAGGAGGATAAACCATAGAGAACATGAATAGCCCATGAAAGAAAGCCATTGGATCCTTGGGAAGAAGATGGGAAGGAGAATAAACCATAGAGAACATGAATACATGAATGATATGTAGTAATGGAGACTAAGTTGATTAGAGATACAACCTTACAATCCCGAAAGAAAATTGATCATAAAATTATCCAATAACCAAGAGAAATGGTGTTGTAGTTCAATCTAAAAATGGATATTTGTTTAGACTCTCAATGAACACAAAGAAGAAAAATGGAGGGAAGATAACTTATGAGGGACAATTCAACAAATAGGGGAGTTCCTTCCTTTACATTTGAAGCCCTTAAGCAATGGTTTTGATTGGAGGACCTTTTGTAGCATTAAAATGACAAAATTCTTACCTTTTGTAGTGTGACTGCCCCTTTTGTGAGTGACAATGGTGACCCGCTTTCTATTTGAATTATGGAAACCCATGGCCTTACTTCATGATTTCTATTTTCCCATAGAACAAGCAAAACCATATCTTGTAGTGGCTTATTTAATACTTCTTTGATGAATTTTGGGGTTTGAAGGATGGAAATGATGGTTTAATACTTCTTTGATGAATTTTGGGGTTTTAAGGATGGAAATGATGGTTTAAATGGGTGTTAACTACCATGATTAACAAAAAGAATTCATGAATAATGTTCATGACATAGTATGGTGAATTAGAATGATTTTAATATCAAATTCCAGACAAATGGTGTTGTTATACATGGAAAGCTTTAGCATTTAATGTGAATGTTTTTATGGGTTATGTAAGATGGATAACCTTTCTTTAAATTAGTCGATACCATGCTTTGATATTGCATTGATATCCTTAAATGGAATAAGCACACATCGCCCCCACCTCCTTGAATGCATAGGTTACTGTGTAACTATCATGAATAGATTTAATTATTGTTGTGAGGTATTTACCTCTATCATACGATGGTTAATTCTCAAGGATGGTGGGATTTATCTCTTATGGTTTTATAATTTTTGGGTATTCATGTTTATGCAGATAATGAAGAAATATTTTTTTGTACTAAAGAAAAATTCTTGAATGTTTGCTACAATGTTAACGATTATAGAGCTCTCGACATGTAAACCAATTGACGATAAGGTGCATTGGTAAGGTACTCATTGTTACATTGTGTGTTCAAACCTTGATTGAGCTTTATGTGTCATGTGTGGGTTAGCATTAGTACACCTAGAGGTATAGTGGTTGTAGACCAGAATATAATCAGTGCCACATGACTACAAGCCCGACACTAGTTGTTGATTCCCCTTATTATAAATAAAATTGGTAATGATCATATAATGACTATTCTAGGAAATGTATAAAGTGTTTGATGCATGTGTTAGGAACATTAATCCCAAAACCCTAGATCTTTCTTGTTTGGGAGAAAGAAAGACCTACATCTAAGACATGATAGGTGACTATTGAGCTCAGATACTGATAATCTTATTGATAAGCTTATGAAAGAAAGTTAGTATGTAGATTAATTTATATGATAGGATAAATATGTAGATTAATTTATATGATAGGGTAAATAAATTATGCCATGTATGCTCACTTCACATAATCATGGAAATGTGTCATCGTGCATATTGTCATTCACTATATTTTAATTGAATGAAAACTTAATAAATATTGTGTTGCAGAGAGGAAAAGATATCGAAATTACTTAAAGTGGAATGGCAAACTCTTTCATTGTAAGTAAACAGAAAGGGTTAATTTTTGTAAATGTTTTATTTTTACATGCATTATATTGTAAAGAAGACTAGCGAAGATGTAAAAACGATATTATATAGATATAGCGTAAAGAATCATTCATAGAACAATGTGTCATATTTTCAAGTTTACAGGAGGATTTAACATTTGAAACTTATTTCCGTTACAACCCCTAAGAACCACCAATGGTCAAAGTCAAGGCATACACAAAATACGAAGGCAACTAACAAATTGTAGAGTTCATATGTGACACCCACCAAGCAAGGCAAAGCTCAAGGTGCCAAGCATTATTCACCATCCTCAGTTTGTGTCAGTTTGTGTGGATTCTGCCATAAATAATGTTTTAATGGTATAATTGCACGGTTATCAACATGAACCATAAAATATTGGAATCATATAAATAAAAATTGATTTTGAAAATGATAATTTTTTTATCATTTTCATAATTGATTGTGATTTTTTTGTTTAGTTCTTAACTTTTCTAACTTTTCCCAATCTATGCTAAGTTGTGATGCCATCTAACTTTTAAGTTTTTTGTACCGTTCTAAGTTTTATTCTTGACTTTTTTTAATCTTAAGAAATCAACCCTTGAATACACAAGACGCTATACAAGACGGTGACCATTAACCAGCTTGTGATAGAGTAATGATTGTTACCTCAGACTCATTGTTTACTATTAGATCTCAACCCTTTGAGATCCAACAATCAGCAATAAACTTGCACCAACAATCATTGCTCTATTCAAAGCTAATTAATTTTCGCCATACAAAACACCATAAGTGAACCCAAAAGTATATACAAAGTCAACCAACCCTTTCTCCACTATTTTCACCCATACACCATCTTGGACTTCCACAGTCCTACCCTTTTTTTTCACACATAAATACAACTTTATATCATTGAAAGTTGTGTCTTGCAATCAAGATGAGAGGGCTGCAAATATACACAATTTCTCCATAGACCTTATAATCATTTGTCGGGAGTAGAATCATATGTTGTGTCTTTAGATTCTTAGAATAGGCAATCATACCGAGACTTGGCAATACATATAATCAAATTCCAACTAACTAATATTTAATGATCCATGCTCTAGATAGGATGCCCTGTCGAGCTTGGCCCATTTGATGGATTCCATACCATTACCGATGGCATGTTTTGATAAATCGTCTGCTTCGAAGTTCAGTTCTTGATAGATATGGCAGAAGGAGGTGTGCTGAAAATATTCTATAAGTTCTTTGGTCCTTATGATCCAATGGAGCAGTTGAATAGTATGCAGATCGTGAGAGCCTCTTTCCCAATCCACAATAACCTTAAAATATCCAAATACCGTGACATGCATAATTTCTTTTATTTTTGCGAAATAGAGTAAACCCCATAACACAAGTAACTTTGCTTTAGTGTTTGATCCAGGACCAATGCTTAGCTTGAGTCTATAGTTCAATCTCTTATTAATCTTGATCATCATATCGGTGCCACAAATTCCTCCCTGCTCGGCTCCATCAAAATAGCCTACAATGCCTTGTTGATCTGTGTGTAATGGAGCTACCCTCCCGATATGCAAATTTTGTTTCATACTATCATAAGAGTGAAACCAACCTATGGCGATCTATCATGTAAGATTGCAGTCAAGCCTCCTATTCTTAAAGATTATGTTGTTTCACATTCTCCACACTGACCATAATATGGTGATCGCATGACGATCGGGACATCAATCGGAATGGCCTTGCTCTTCGATATGAAGAAAACCTTTTCATGGATACATTGTTTATCCCAGCTAACAGAGAAAGAAAAATAGGAACATATTATTGCCCACGCCGCTTGGAAGAAAACACACTCACCGAAGATGTGGTTTGCTTTTTCTAGATTGTTTGAACAAAGGCTGCACCAGCCAGGGCCTAAGGGGCCACACTTCTGCAGGCCTTCCTAGGTGAGAATTTTATGCATGATACACAACCACCCGAAACATTTCAGCTTTGTTGGTAATCGGCCACTCCAAATGCGTTTGAGAAAAATCGCCTAAGGATTTGATTCCTGATGGGAAATTAGATTGTCGTACTTGGATTTGGCTATGACGATTCCATTCCTTTGATTTCTTGTCCACACAATTCGGTCAGGATCCCGGTTCAGGTAAATGCCCACAGCGATCAGTGAGGAAGTGTAGGAGGACCATTCCATCTCTAAACTGTCACTGATGTCAAGATTGGCTGCAGTACTCCAAATGGGAAAGCCTTGCTCTTGTTGCAAATAAACCTGGGAGAGATCATAAACATTCCTACCATGAAGGTGATTGATCATCTTGTCAGATAATAAGTGATTGCCCACTCCCACGATAGGGTCTATGCTGATATAAATTTGAGAACCCCAACCTACGTGCGAGGAGAGATTAGGAGCAATAAGAGGGAGAGTGTCCGCCAAACTACGCCAGATCAATGAACAATTGCTAGGATGAATTTTGCCAGATCTAAGCCATAAATCGTATGAAAGCCTGCAAAGGTATTTGCATCTTATTACTTTTCCCCAAAGCCTATCATCTTGTAAATCCCTCTAGAGGCTCTTGGCGCAAAGTGAGGAGTTGAAAATAGTGAAATTCTTAATGCCCCAGCCACCAAGGTTGCAAGGTGAAGAGAGTGATTCCCAACTGGCTAGATGATACTTAAGCTTACTAGCATTTCCACTCCACAGATAGTTAAAAGCAGTCCTTCGTATGTTGTTGATGACACCAGAAAAAAATCGCATCAGGGATAACCAATAAACAAGGACACTTTGCAGAACGACCTTTGTTAGGGTGAGTCGGCCTCCCAAGGATATCCACCGAGACGACCATCCCTCAAGCTTTCGATGGATCTTGTTAAGAATCCAGTTCCAATCGGATTTTAAGTAATGGTTAGGCTTCTGATAATAGCCTAAGTAATTCAATCCTTCGTCAATACTGTCAGCCTGAACATTTAGTTGTTTGGTGACGACTCTGGTCAGCTGTTCATCAGGGCAGTTGTGTCTAATGGTGGATTTTCAATAGCTGATGGACATACAGGGTACAGAGCAAAACAAATTGAGAATCTCTTTGATTAGGCTCCATTCGACTTCAAATCCCCTTCCGAGGATAATGACATCGTCCACAAAAATGATGAGGGAGATGGTTAATCCATAGGCAATTTTCACCCCCAAAATAGAGCCATCAGACCTGGCTATGTTGAAGAGTCGACAGAGCCCTTCCATAGACAAGATGAAGAGGAATGACGACAAGGGACAACCTTGTCTGATTCCATGACCACTTTTGAAGAAAGAAGAGGGCGAACTGTTAACCAGGATGACAAATGATGCAGATGATACACACGTCATTATCCATCTTGTAAATTCAAATGGCAAGCCAATCTGCAAGAGGACGAGACAGAGAAAGGTCCAATCTAATCCGTCATAAGCCTTTTCCAAGTCGAGTTTAAGGATAAAGTCCCCAAGGTTGTTCTTCTTGATGGAATGCAAGCTTTCATGGAGGATGCCCACAACGTCCATGACTTGCCTCCCAGGTAGAAAATCGAACTGCTCCACAAAAATGACTTTGTTGAGAGTGGGCTTCATCCGATCGGCAGTTATCCTCATCATAAACTTGTACAGGAGATTGCATAAGACAATGGACCTATAATTGCTAAAACTAGATGGCTTGTCCTTATTTGGAATTAGTATGATGTAAGTGTAGTTCAATGATTCTGGTATGATCCCAGTTATCCTCGAATCTTTCACGGCCTTAGTCACCCTGTTAGTCAAGATGTCAAAAAAATGAATGTAGAATTCGACGGTCCATTGGACGGTCCTACCCTACTCCCACGTTCCTTGCATTTATCTACATAATTTATAGATGGCACTTTCGCGACTTTGGAAACAACGCAAGATTTTAATTCATTGAAGTGTGGAATACGCTGGTATTTTGACTTGCACATATGTTCAACTTATCTTTTCATATGCATGGCAACCATGCCTTCCACGTCTCACTTGTAGACTTTGAATAATCGATAGCGTGGGTGAAGCGTTAAATAATCGGATTTTTCAATGGTCTTTTCCACCAATATTATTCTACGTGGCCCTTCAATCCCGTTCAATAAAAAGTATGATAAGTATCTTTTCCACTAAGTTACGTTCTGTTTTCTAGTAATGGATCTGAACTCTTTGAAATATTCAAATACTTATAATCTTCTATCTAATGAAGTACATCATTGTCTATGATCAAAAAATATAAAAAGATAAAGATGCTTCATTAATTTAGTGAATGAATTTGCATAATTTCACACATTAAAATGCATTAATGCATTATTTTAGTTTAAAGTTTAAAATGCATTAGTTTATTTTAAGAGGATATTTGTTTATTTAAAATTCATTTGTGTGATGTTTTTTTAGTGTATACTTTATATATTTAATATGTTCAATCTTGAAAAGAGAAAGACCCTTCATTATATCAAAGTACCATTATTTTTATTAGGAGACTATTGTTAAACCAAAGGATCTGGCCAAGTGGGGTTTGAATAACCATTTTTTTTAATTATGGGAACGATAACTTCTCAAGAGTATATCTAACTGTTTGTAAGTTAAATTAACAGGTCAATGAGTAACCTTACTCTCGTTAGTTTTAAACATGTAACTTCTAGAGAGATAACACATGTTCTTAACCATTAAGCCCACTCAGATGCTCTACATTTTTTTATTTTAACCAAGCTTTGACAACTAAAACTTATGGTGTTGTCTATACGGTGTGGGATTATAGATTTCTGTCATGAAAGCAAAATACCTTATTTTTGACTTGGCTTCAGAATCCTACTCATCCAATTCATCATGGATCCAATTGTTAGCTAATCTAATCCCTCGCTTTAGTCAAAGAATGGATTTCTTGGTAGCCAGGTAACGTCATTTCCAAATAAAAATTAGTGAAGATCCATATTTGGTGGATCATCTTTCTCTTATTTATCTGGACATCTTATCCAAGACTTGAAGGCAATTGGCATAGTGGTTCTTGGCCAAATACACTATTGGAATGTGAGATACTAGTTTTCTCAGAGATGAAAATGCGCTATCACACTTAATCTCCCTCTAGCCCATCATGAAGAATGAAACTATTATAATAACAAGGCTCTATAAAATTGATATTTTTCTCATTGTCGAGGATGACAGTTTACTTTGGTCCTGTGACACTATAGCTGGAAATCTGAATGTAAGCAATGCTTATCATGCCATATCGACTAGCTAGTGGGGTGAACCTCACAGTTGGTGGTCTTCTAAGATTTGGCAATGGAAGTGCCCTTTAAGAATCACTTGTTTTTGTTGGTTATCCTTGCATAACAAGATCCTTACATGGGAGATTTTACAAAAGTGTGATTGGCAGGGTCGAGAATGCTACAACTTACATGAGACAGCCAGGGAAACATCTGATCATCTCTTCTACATGTGCCATATTACCAAGCAAGTATGGAATGAACTGTACAGATTATTGGGTCTCCAAATCCCTTGGGTACACGACACTCTCCATCAAAATCTTGACGATTGGTCCTTCAACAATCCTTCCTAGTAATTCTTTCCTGCATTCACATGCTGGGCAGTTTGGAAATACTGGAATCTCTGTGTCTTTGAAATAGACCTGTATATATCCCATGCATTATCAGATATATCATATTCTAAAACCGTGCCTAGTCCAATTGTTACGAAAATTAGTCCTTCGTCCTTTGCTTTCATTCATCCATATGGTTATTTTGACGGAGCATCACAACATGATGGCCAAGCCTCCAATAGGGATGCCAAGTGTTAAGAATTGTAATTTCAACGGGCCACTATTAATAGTGCATTAGTTAGTTAGTTGAGTAGTTTATTTGGTCACATTACCTAGAATTAGTGGCCCATAGTATTTGATGACCCATGGTATTTACCTATGGTTTTGCTATTTTGTACTCTTATAAATAATGCTGCTTAATATTGAGAAGGAAATCGAATTGCCTAGGAAATCAATATGTTCATTGTGTTTTCTGTTTTGATTTTGATTCTTTTGTTTTCTTTAACATGGTATCACAGCTTACGGTAAGCCTTTTCACATAGTGGAAAGCACACACACAAGGAGGTTTCCATTGAATCCTGAACACATCCAGGAATCATGTGTATTTTTTTTATCTCTTGTGTAAGCCTTTTCACACAATGGAACGCACAAGCATTGATTCAATCTAATTGGAGGTTATGATCTACACAAGAAGATCGATTCTTGAAGATGGTGCTACCAGAAGCACTATTAGAAGAATTTGAAGAGGTAAGAAATATCTTAACACCAGAAGGTTTATGGAATACCTTTAATGGAGATGAGTATGATGTATAGAAATTCAAGTAAGTAATTTTTTAAAATTACAAAATATGCAGCATTTCATAGTTGAAGAAGATCCTAGAGATCCAGATTCATTTAAAGCTTTGAATGAGTTCCAAAAACAAAGAAGGCAAGTTGGTTCCTTATGTCCCATACAAGACAGTATATACTATTCACTATTTCATTATATTATAGAAGTTGATACACCAAAAAGAGCACAAAATATACTGAAAGAAGTATTTAGTGAAGAGCCAGTTGTAGAAGAAGATGACTTTGCAAGTCATGCAAAGCACCAGGAATCCCACGGTGAAGTGGAAGACAGTCAAGAATACTATGTTTATGTGACAACCAATGTTGATCAAGTGATGTTTGACATTAAAAACAAACTTGTCAGTGTAGCGGTAATCAATGACGTGAGTGATAGTCTCTCCGAGAAAGAGATAGTTGATAACAACATAGAAGCTACAACAGTCGCTCAAAATAAGCAACAAACACTTGATAGCAGCACAAAAGAAACAACAACCTACAGTCCATCCAAAACCAAACAACCATAATTTTGAGGGAGATCTATGAGCATACTCCTATTAGTAATGAGCATCTACAATATGCTTTGTTTTCTTCTTAGCCCACAATTTTTGAAAGAAGCAATGAAGTATGCACAATGGGTACATGCAAATGAAGAGGTCAATGAGAATGATGAAGTAGCTACCATTGATGAGCAACACCAAGATGTGAATGCTCTCGAAGAAAATCTAAAATATATTCATATTTTTTCTGACAAAAATTTTCAGTGTGTAGGTAAAATAGATAACAAGAAAAACCATGTTGAAACAACAGAAGAAGGCTTGCACTATGTTCCAGAAGTTGAATAAGAACAACTACTTAACATCAAGATCCAGAAGCTAAAGAAGAAGAAGAATCCCAAGTACACATCAAGGAAGAAAGTAAAAATAATTTTTTTGAATGAAATGTAAGCCTACGTGAGACATAGACCAGCATGCATCTTTTTGCATTGATAGTGCTGAAAGTATTGTCCTAGTTGAGATTAAGGGGGTGTGTTAAGAATTGTAATCTCAACGGACCACTATTAATAGTGCATTAATTAGTTAGTTAGTTGAGTAGCTGAGTTGGTCACATTAACTAGAATTAGTGACCCAAAGTATTTGATGACCCATAGTATTTACCTATGGTTTTGCTATTTTGTAGTCTTATAAATAATGTTGCTTAATATTGAGAAGGAAATTCATTTTCCTATGCAATCTTTATGCCCATTCTATGTTGTCCCATTTTCTGCTTATCTTTTAGTCTTCAATTGTTATATTTAACACCAAGTTGGCGCTCATTGATTCACATTATTTCTCCATTTAGATGGATTGTGGAGAAGGAACATACACCCACAACCAGTTTTTTTGCATAAAAATTTGATGCCCATACCGGTTTTCGGAGACTCCAAAATAATTGATGCGAGGACATAGCCACAAATTTGGTCTACATAAGAAGGTGTCGTGTGGTATGTCTGACAGACTCATGGATCTCATCTAGCTTGCTACCTAACCCAGGGGGTTGAGGAGGCGGGTTTGGCTCTCACCTAGGTGCAGCAGATCCTCTGAGTGGGTTCTAGTGGGCGTGAGGTCGATCTTGGGATGAGCCAAAACTGACGCCCTGGAACTTAGTGATGTCGAAGTAGTTCACATGGAACCCTAACACAAACTCATCCCACAATTTCCTGAGAAAACACTGTGGGACCTTGACATTGTTGCATGGAGGCTTGTTGAATACCTTGAACCATATCTTCCTCCACTTTTCTCTCCACAGCTGGTAATTACACCATTTCATGCAAACTCGCCTCTTCCTCACATCTAGAGGTTGTCTTGTTCTAGGATCTGTAAATTTGCTCCACAGTTTGGCTTTTGTTATATTCAGGTTTTTAATATCCTCTTTGGATATACCAGTGCTATAATGCTCTCTCATTCAAGCCCTATATTCACTCAACTGGTTATCTCACTATGGGCAATGTTGATAGATTCTATAATGTTTTGTATTGATGTGGCGAGGGAAACCTGAGAGGGTTCTATCGTGTTATTCAATTCATCACTCAAAATTCTTAATTGGTTTAAATCCCCGTGTAATTCATCTTCAGGGTTTTCTTCGTTTAATTCGAGGTTTGGGTCCTCTGTTTGATTTGTTTCATTCATTTCTTTGGATGGTTCATTGGTATTGGTCATTGTGGTTAGGTAATTTGTACTTGCAGTATCAAATTTTTCCCATTTCAATTGATTTTCAATTTCTTTTTAATTTTGTATTTTATTTTAAAAACAATAAAAACAATGAAATAAACAAAAAAAATTGCATTCCTACTCTATTTACCTTACTCCAGTGTCGTTTTAGGTGATTTGCACAAGTTGGTTGGGCTCCTTGGGGGTCGAATTCATCTCCTTGGGGTCATTGGTTCCTCCTTGCTCGCTCACAGGTTGCAAAAAACAATACGCACATTTTTTTTAATACACAGGGACGCGCGCGCGTCCCTGTTTGCCATCGCACCCAACATGCCCGCGCGTCCAAATGCGCATGCACACTCTTATTGCCCACGCTGGCAATCCGACATGGAGGTTCATCAGTCCGAATTAAAAGCGCGTGCGCGCATCTACGCGGTGAGTGCGCGTTGTTGATTTAGCCCCCTTGCGTGCTCCCATTGCATCATTATTGGGTAGCAGCTTCTTCCGGGCGCCCTTATATAAGGGCTCTATAAAATTGATATTTTTCTCAAAGTTTACTTTGTTCTTGGGACACTATCGCTAGCAATCCGAACTTTACTTGTTGGGTAAAAATGGTTTAACTCTGACTAGATAAATTTCCACTAGATACGTGGAAATTCAAACTCGACTCACAAGTTCTTACTCTTGGGTATTACCTTGACCGACTTACACTTCGACATGTTTTACTTCCACTGACTTACTCAACAGGTTTTACTTCAACCCACTTACTCTACACATTCACATTTTACTTCCACTGAACTTTTGGTTCCCACCAACTCACTTGGACTTGACCACTTTTAGACTTTTAGTGGAACTTTTACAAAGGAGATTTCTTAGTCTAAAGACTTCATAAAATGAAAGTCACTTTTCACGAACCTGTAATTGGGAGTAAAACTCGACACAACAATATTTTGAGAGATTTACAAAATCATATAACTAAATATTTTGTAAGACTTGTGTCAACCACTCTGTGGTAAAAACTAAATTTTACTCCATGAAATGTTTAAAATAAATTTAGATGAAATCCATCTCTTAGCATGAGAAGTTGACCTTGATTGCAGTGAAACCATGCACCAAGAACAATCACTTAGGTAATGTGCAAATTATGTGACAGTGGAACTCCATATGACACTTAGGAGTCTAGTTAATGTGCATAAGGCATAGTCTAAGCTTTATATTAACTTTTAAATTAACTATAGATACAACTATTAGCTTAATCCAATGATAATACCACTATAAGCTTAGCTTTAACTATGAGCTTAACAACCATAAATTAAGTTGTTGCTATATTAGCTTAACTATATAGCAACCATCCATAATAAAATTCACTAGCGGTGATTCTATATTTGACTTCATAATAAAATTCACTAGCGGTGATTCTATATTTGACTTCATCTTACACATGAGCATGAATCTTAGGTATCTATTTAGTACCAAAAAAGTTGTGGATTGAAGAAGTCACAGTATCTGTGTACCAACATCGGCGTTGGATGGAGGAACCACCATAGCAGCTGTCTGAGATGAGCCCGCAGACGCATGCGACAATCCAGAGGGATTACTGCTTCCGGAAACATAAGTCCTCACAAGAGCAGGTTTTGTGGGATTGGGTAACGTCACAGAATGAGATGAAAGCATCAGATTCACTGCAGACATTTCTGGACGAAGTGACGAGTCCGCTTGTGTGCACAAAAGACCAACATGAATGATTCTCAACGCTTTCTCCTCATCGCATGTTTCAATTATAACTGGATCAATCATCTGCGCAATGTTTCCTTGTTTGTATGATC